>DF237771.1:0-30205 GCA_000708835.1 Klebsormidium nitens | reverse complement strand
AATCCTGTCGAGAACGAGGTTAGGCTTAACCAGTCGTAATCGTTACAAAGCTCGGCTCGAGTGTCCATTTGACCGTATTGGCACTCGAGAGGGGTTTCGAGGTGCAATCGAATTGCTGGTTGGCAAGCATATTAAAGGTCTATCAAAGTAATTTTTGACTTTCAATCATCCACCATAGCTTACTAGCTGTACCATGGTACCATGGGCCCATGCCAGCATCCGAAACGCACATCGGCACGTATATGCAAGCACATAAAAGTTGTATGATTGGAAATCATGCATCCCTGCTCACATGCAATTCAATTGCTGCAGTGCTGCATCAGGTTCTTAAACATATTTGGCATATGTTCAATATGTCACGGTCACACCCCGGTGGGACCCCGGCGGTCACACGGTAGTGACTTAGTGAAATTGTCACTCAAAGTTACTGAACTACTAAATTGACGGTTTAATTTTAGATTTGATAATATTGGATTCAGGTTTTGTGGGCAAAGGTTGAAATGGATCATTCATAAAACGGATCATCCATGTGATCCATGCATCCATGGTGTAAGCCTGCCACGATATCTTCGACGTATATAGCCTCGGATGGTAGTATATTAATCGTGTCCAGCGCAGCATCGCCTGATCATCGTCAAGTCTTGTCAAGTCTGCCGCATTGCTCAAAACTCTTCGGATCATATATCGGACGTTCATCGCCCTCTCGCCATGCCATGAGTCTCGGCATATCTATGTTAAATCCGGGCGGCTCCGCTCGATACGCCCGCGAGCCTGTCTTCCGAGTCCCGACCCATATGCTTACGTCAGCATTGGTTACGAGGTTTAACCTTGCCGCAAACTGCAATTGCTCGGCGACCAGGCTAAAATTCCGCAAAAAGCGGACGCTCGTTTGTGACGTTTAACGCTCGTTTGTGACGTCAAAAGCGAGCGTCCGGCATTTGCGGAAGCTTACGCTCGCCTCATTGCGCTCGCTGTTTGGCGGGACTGAAGCACGTAGCTGGGGCCCCCTTCTTCAGAGTCCAGATTCCACTTGCTGCTCGTTTGCAAACGGTTAGCTTTACTCTCTTCTGCTTTAATCTGGGGTTTATCGCCTAGTGAATATTGCTTCCACGGTCGATGAGCCTGTGGCACGAAGTATGCTGTGTCCAAGGGCAGCGTCGTTTTTGAAATTCCTTTGGAGCACGCTGCCCTTTGTTAAACCCTGTTTCAATCAGTACAGAGTCCAGACTTGTAACTTGACCACAGGAAGATTTGCCCCCTTCAGGCACGTGGTCATGTTTGGCCAATAGAAAGCCTGCTACGAGACACAAAATCGAGGTGCAATCCGCCAGAATCGTTTGTAGGCTGTACTAGAACTTTCTCCTCGGCCCTCGTCCTATTTCCCTCTCAGGCCGCGATTCAATGCTACCGTGCGGCCTTAGACAACGAAAAGAGGTCATCTGGCAGTGGTCTGCATGATTCATTCATCACGTTGAAGGCAAGCTAGCAACACAAGCAACGAACTCGGACCCCGGCCTTTGGCCAGAACGAGCCGTGAGCAGCTGTGGCTTTTGCTAGCTTCTCCTCGCAATTGTTATAGCTTGATCTAAAAACGGGTGCAATTATGAAGCATTTCAGATAACCCTGAAAGATATGTTGAATGCTCAGAATTACAACCGCAGGAAAAAAGGAGCCAATCAGTTTAAGCAATGGTAGTTGGTAGGTAACATGACCGCACTTTGTGTGCCATTTCGATATAGCCCGGTCGCATGTGGGCGAGATGTGGGCCACCTTTGCTGGGGATAAGATAAATCGATCATGTGGCGCATGACTCTGCTGCGATAGGTTCCTGAAATCACAAGTCGCTTACGAATTGAGAAACAATCAATGGAGCTTGATCATGAGAAGCCTGTGGGCGCACTGGCTACGGCATTACGAAAAGAAACCATCATTAGATAGGGTTGCAAGCAAGGGCACCTACGGTGACCTTAGTACATGCTTTCCAATGTTGTTGAAGGGGCTTTACCATACGAGCAGAAGCATGTACGCGGCACACCATGCAAACGCCATCATATGTCAGAACTCAAAGTCTGTCATTGACGAGGGCACTAAGGATGTCTGCAGCATGTTAGATAGCTAAAGCAACTGCTACGCTGGTATTGTCTTCTATACGGTTTGTAACACTCCTGCAAATCTTTGACATGTTTCATCCAGATGGGGCACGTCAATGTTTAGGCTGCGAATCAGTTCAGCAATTGCACCCTCGACATGACATGACTGGGAAGTATACTTTGCAACATGGTACCCCCAAAGAAGGAGGAATGAGGACACAAAGATGTGGTCAAAACTGGGCTCAGCCAGGGTACATGTTCTTCCGCTCCCGTAGGTTTGAACACGACCCGCTCAAAAGGCCTCCGTAGCTTGCGCGCGCTCGAGGCTCGCTGATCTCCTAGCAACTAAAAATAAACATGATCAAGTGGTTTCCCCACATGCAATAGCACCTTCAGCGCCCACTCTCCGCATCTGGAAGTGACGGGAACCCGCGCTCAGGTCCCTTACCGCTGAGCAGGGATGCAAGCCCGTCTATCGACTGAGGGGGGCCACTTCGCCTGCATTCTAAGCATCCGACTGCTGATCCGTCCTGTCCTTAAGCGTGCTCTAAAACTGTAAGGGCGTCCCGGCCCACCTGTATGCACAAGTTCCGCTGTCTTTCTTGACGCGTTCATCCGGCTCTCCGCCGATTTTGGGCCGCATCGCCTGCGGTTGCCACGGCCGCATTCGCCTGGCGGCCGGGAGTGCCCCCGTATGGTTGAAATGCTGACTCGACCTGCAACGAAGACCACGATCCTCTCAAGACTGGAACAGCGGCGCTTCTCTTGTTGGTCCAATTGGCCGACTTGCAAGGAATACGACGCGAGGGCAAAAACTGAGTCGCTCGAGGCTGCTAAAGCAAACTGAAGCCAACACGAGAAACTCTAAAGAGCCGCTGGATGCCTGGTCCCGCTCGACTGCCAGTACCTAGAAACAAGCTCTCGCTTCTATCCCTTCCCCCGACAGCTCAAACCAAAGCTGAACAAAAAGAGCCGCCGAGGAGTCGCACAAACTGAACGATGCACTTGGAAGGAAATTGAGTAAGATAGAACAAGAGCTTCAGAACACAAAAGAAGTGTACGCACGGGCAAGGGCGGCGTGGCCGCAAAGTCGAACGACGGGAAGTTGTCCATCTTGCTCAGTGCCTCCAGATCCGACGGCAGCCGGCTCAGCAGGCTGCCCGCGCGCGCCAGGCTCGCCGTTCGATTCAAACTGCTGCTGCGGCTGAGGCTTTCGAGGCCCGTCGGGATGGGCGGGAAGTTTGACACAGAGAACGGCAGGCTCTCGCTGCTCTTAGTCCGCTGCAGGACTGGTGTCAAGCTCCCCTGCCGCGAGGGCGCCCCAAGGGGGCTCAACTCGCGCGGCCCGACCTCCCGGCCGCTGTTTGTCAGCGCCAAAATCTCGTTCGCCAAATCTGCCGAGCCAGTCCGCGCCAGGGGGCGTGGAACGCCTGCGGAGAGACCCCCCCGACCGGCTCCCCCGGGGTTCGTCTGCTGCAAAAAGTGGCGGGCCAGCTCGTTGATCTGGGCGGTGCCCTCCCCCCGGCCGAGCAGCTCGTCGGCGCCCCACGGGTCGACGCCCACTTCGGGGGTGTCCGAAGCCGCATTCCCGGACCCCCCTGGTGAGAGCATCGCCGACCCGCGCCACTCGTGCGAAACAAGCCGCCCCGCAAGGCCCTGTCCGGCAGATGCGTTATAAACCAAAGCGGGGGAGCCGTTCTCGGGGTTCCCGTCCCCCCCTCGGCGGAGGCGGCTCGAGGGGCGAATCGTGCGGCCTCGCGTTGAGACCCGAGCGAAGGGGCTCGGGAGCTTGTACGCCGCTTTTGGGGGCGGCGGGGAACGGGGCGCTTTGGGGGCCTTCAGCTGCTTACGGGAACCCTTGGGGGAGGGTTTTGGCTCGATGGGCACACGCTTGGCGTAGCGCTTGGGGAGGGGCGCAGGGGACGCCGCGCTGGCGACGGGGGGCCTTTGCTTGCTGTTCTTCTTCTGCTCGTATATCATCTGCGGCAGGAAGCGGAGACTTAACGAGGAGGCAGGCGAAACTGCGGAGACTATGACAAGGGGGCCCATTGCCCGATGAGCAGCCACACAAGTACAAGGATAAAAGGTCAATTTTGCGGAGGCGTTCGCCACAGATGCGCAGACTGAGCCAGTATTGACACAATCGCTGAGCCACTGTCGACACAATCGCTCACCAGGTGGCCTTCTACAGACTGGCAGAAGTGGATGGTGTCGCCCGGGTGCAACTTGAAATGCTTCACAATGTCGCCTGCACAAAATGAGGACGCGAATCAGGACAGCTTTCAAAAGCTGAGCAAGGTTCTGCATATGCGACCACCCGGATTCGCCTGCAGATAACGGCAGTCAATCTATCGCAGCCTATGGCATCAACTTGGCACAAAAGTCATCTGAGAACAGGAATACGCTATACGCACGGAGCACATCTTCTACAAAATCCTCACCGTCTCGCTTCCAAAACCCAAGCACCTGAGCAGCTTGGTTTCCTCGAAATGAGTCACAGAGTCCTGGAACTCAGAAAAACCGAAACGGAAGTGCACCTCACCCGTTTGCTCGAGGACATACATCTTGCTCTTGTTGTTTGGCCACCACCTGCAAGAAATCCGTTGATCAATGATGAGCGTTTGATCTCTCCGTAGCAGACCCACTAGACGCTTCAGGGATGACCAAACGAAGGAAACACACAGTCAAGCAAACCCTTCTGCCAATATCAAACAGCCCAGCCCTACAGAGTACTGGGACCTCGGCACGGCTCACCTGTACTTGCAGCACCAGCGGCCGCCCTTGCTATCCTCCACCAGCATGAACGTCCCGTCCCTGTGTTCCATGTACGGCATGTAGCGCTCAGCAGCCAGCTGCAGGGACAAGTACCCAATGAGATTCTTTGCTGATGCTCGTTGGTTCGTCCACGGTTTGCAGAAAAGGCGGACACTCTGTGCTAGGGGGGACAAGCTGCAAAGAGATCTCAGAAGCAATCAAAGGTAGAATCGAATCTAGTATATATGCACCTCCCTCGACTTTTTGGTCGGTAAACACGTCAACAGATGCAGGCGCTGGCTTCGAAGCCATTGACTCCATCAAAGACAAGTTCCTGTGCCCGCACGACTCGAAGAAAGATCGACTGTGTAAAATTTGACTGTGTAGAATGCAAAGAGACAATGTAGAATCGAGTCTACGTCCTTACCTTGGGGAGCACCCACCGACCGAGGTGGCTCGTGTCACTGGCCGTCAGCGCCTTCTCAAAAAGGACAGCCCGTATCCCCGTCTGCAAGTCCACAAAAGGTCAAAGAATGAGACCCGCACAACTCCTCTCTATCTCCCCAAGCCTTGTCTCAATGACAAGAGCGTCGTTCTTGCCAGGTAGCACAGAGCCATTCTGATCACACAAGCTCCTCATCATACCATCCAGAACGGCGTGGATCGTTTGATGCCCTACCACCATCTACTTCAACCAGTCTCGAGACCCACCTGTCCCACGTGGCCCTGATAACCTAGCGGGGGGGGCAGCCTCCGATCCTCAAGCCCTGTACCAAGCTGCCACTGGCCCCCCTCTGCGCGTCCCTCCGGATCATGGGGAAACACTTCTTCATCCACCCCCGGTTCTTCGTTTTCCTCCGACTGCGGCTCCTCCGGCTCCTCTTCTTCCTCCTCAGCGGAAGACTCGGCAAACCGGCGCCGCTTTGACCGGGGGCGCAACCCGGGCCGCCGCTCGGAGGGTTCGTCGGAAGAGGATGCGGATTCGTCATCGCCTGCACAAAGGTCAAGGTTTGGATGTCAATTCTCAGCAGTCAAGGATCATACAGCAGACTTTGGTGTTCCCAAGGAACACCAATGAAAAAAGTACGACACTTCAAAACCTTGAAGCACGGGCACACATCCTGGCGGTTCCATGCCTGATTGAAGAGGAAGAGGAATGAAGAGAATGGATACCGAAGACCTCCAAGACCTCCTGTCTACAAGGTTTGCCTTAACAAAGTGCTGGCTGTGCAATGTTTTGCCAGACCTTCGATCTAATTGGCAATCAACAACCCTTCTAAGTTGCAGCTACTTTGCAGGAGGCAAAAGCGCGGCCTGCTGGAGAGATGAAGCTGCAGCAATCAGAGCAGACTATGCCACATCACCAAATTAACCAATCACACGCAACAGCTTAAGCCCACAACTTCACAGGAACTTCACCTGACTCCGGCGCTGGCCCCATCTGCATATTGTCCTCGTCCACGCCAAACACCTGCCTCTCGAGCGGTCCCATCGTCCGCTTCGGTGCTTCTTCCATCGCCCCCCCAATCTCCTGCAAGAGCACGCTCAGCGAGGGATCCCGGCTCGCCCCCTGCCCCTTAAACGCCCCCCCCGGGGCTCCATCGCCATCTTTGCCAAGCCCCCCGTCCTCCGCAGCTGCCGACGCTAGTTCCTCAGCTAGCAGGGTCGAGATCGAGGGCGCGTTGGAGAGCCCCCGCTCAAGTGACGGGATCGAAAACTGCAACAGGCTACCCTCCGACGGCTCATCGGCAGGGGGGTGCGCTAGGGGCTCGGGCTCCTTGCGCTTGGTCCCCCCCGCGCCGGAAAGTGGCGCCTCCCGGGCTGCCGGGACTGTTTCCTGCTCGCGCTTGTTGCGCTTGTGCGCCATCCAGGCCGCCAGGATCTCCTTCAACTTTTCAGGGGGGATGGTGTTCACCCGGTCGCCCAACAGCTTCCCCAGCGCCTCAGCTGATGCCACCAACTCTTGATTCTCATCCACATTCAGGGGGGTGGCCGCTGGGGCGCTCAGAGGCCCCCCTGGCGCTCCCCCACCAAACCCTGTGCTGGCAAAACCCCCCGGCAAGAACGGCGGTCCCGGGAAACTGGGCCCAAGCAACGGCTGAGTAAACGGCGCCTGCATTGTGGGGTTGAACGGCTGGCCCATGGGGCCCATGGGTGGCCCCCCTCCCCACGACCCATCCCCCAGGGGGGGGCGGGGCATGCCAGGCCACGCCCCCGGAAAAGCCATCGGGCTTCCTGCCATATAGGACATGTAGGCTGGATTCATCATCCCCACCCCTGGTGGCACCCCCCACCCCATGAACGGCACCGCCTGAGGAGGCGGCGGCGCAACGTCCTTGGGTCGGTGACTTTCCACCCAACGCTTCATCTGCCTCATGTCAATCCCCAACTCAGCACACAGCTGGCGCGCCTCGCCAGTCCCCTCCGCCGCCCCCCAATTCCAGTGCACCTTGGCTGCAAACCCCCGCAACTTCTCCTGCTGCGGGGGGGTGAGCTTGGGGCGCCGCGGCCCCCCCCCCAGGCTGCTCAGGATCGGTGACTCTGGGGACTCCAGGCTGTCCTTGCTGGCTACAGGGCTCGTGGGACCGAAACTGGCGGACGCCTGCGCAAGGATGTCCAGACTGGGACGCACTAGCTGCCTAGGTTTCTCCTCTCCCGCCCTTGGGGACCGCACCATCGGCTTTTGTGAGATGGCAGGGCCCTGCTTGGGCTGCACCTCGGGCTTTCCACCGGACTGCTTCCCAGGGACTGCCTCTGCGCTCTGCAGCTTTGATGGCTGAGCGGCTTCGCCGCTGCCAGAGTGTTTCAACCCTTCCCCCGCTGCAGCCTGATCTTGCGAAGCCTGCTCCGACGCTGTACCCTCCGACTTGTTCTCTCCAGCATCGCCTAAATCTTTCGCACCCCCCCGCACGGATACAGGCCTCGCCCCCGCGCGCTGCTTCCCCTCGGCCCCATCTTTTCCCTCCGCAGCCGACTTCTGCAACTGATCCTGGATCGCGACCGGCTCCCGGTTTGCCAAAGCGGGGTCCAGGGACTTCAGAAACTCCTCCACCTGCGCATCGTCGCTCTCCACTCCGCCCCCCCTTGTCCTCCCAACCTCCCCCTCCTTCACCTCCACTGTACGCTCTTCTCCCTTGGGAAGATCCCACTTGAGGATGTCTGCAAACATCTCGTCTGCCAGCTCTAGACTGTTGAACCGCGGGAGAGAGGGGATGCTTTCCAACCTGTTGAGGCGGAGCATAACCTCACTTGCTTGTCCCCCCCTCTGTGCACTCTCCATCATACTTGCAACCTCAGAGATCAATGCGTCTACCCGCTGGCCTGCCTGCTGGCTCCCCTCAGCTTCCGCCTGATTCTGGGTCCCCCCCTCTGCAGGGGGATCCTCTGAGGCCTCATCCTGCGCTGCCTGCCCTCCACCCCGCAACCGCCACACGCTCTGACCCGCAGCGAAGCCTGCTAACTCCACTGGCCACGCGCTCTCCACTAGGGAGCGCTTGCTTGAGAGCTGCTCATCCAATGCTGGCAAAGCCTGATCATACTTGCGCTTCAAGGAGTCACATTGGGCCCCGTCCCCTGTGGAACTGCCGACAAACCCCAGGGGAGCGTAAGGGGGCGGCAGCATTGCGAAGGACTGGCCTGCAGAGTTGTTCGATTTGCACCTGGCCAGCATGGCCTTCTGTGCCTCGCGCTTGACCTGCATTCTGCTGGCTCCCTTTTTCTTGTCAGGCTTCACATCCTCCAATCTTTTTGCGTAAGCCTTTGGCTGCCATTGCTTCAGAGGCTCGATGTGACCATAGGGAAAGGAGAGGTTAAGGGTGCCGGGATGGAATGCATCCCATCCCTGAGACTGCTGCGGTGACCCGTGCAGACTCGCGAGCATGGCCTGAGGCAGAGCTATCCTCCACTGAGGTAAGGTCCGGCTCTTGAGGCAGCCACAATGCAGCTGTCCTCAAGACATTGACCTGCGCTCTAAACCTCCCGTTCCTTGCATTACGCAGAAAATGCCTTGCTTCCTTGGATCTACAGAAGGTAATCCTGGGGTCTTTTCTTGATCACCACAAGCTACAACCTTTACCAGACACAGGAGCTGGTCAATCCAGCTTGCAAGCTTCAGCAAGTCCTTGTTCAGCTTCTTCCTGCATCATGGTTCCACAAAGAGAGGGGAGCACAGAGCTTCAAAAGCTTGGAAGAGAAGGTCAGCTAGAGCCGCGGGCCTTCTGTGAGAGTTGTCAGAGCAACGGCCCAGCCTGGAGCACCATGGTCCACACTTTGCCTCCTCCCTCACAGAAACGGCGGCCATGCAAAGCCTCTCCTGCTCATAAATGCCAAAGCCCTTCTCCTGCTTGCTCTGCTCAGGCTTGCGCACGTGGAGGGTGCCATCTGTCCGGCTTGCAAGCTGCGACTCGACAAATTGTGCATGCAAGCTGTACAGCACATCAAGCTCCGTACCGGTACGGCTTACTCGTGTGACGTGGACCGCGCAAGCATTGAGCAATGCGCCGATTCAAGGTCTGAAGCCGTTGAAAACATGAAGTTGGATGTCAAGAGCTGCATCTAAATCGTTCAATTTGAATGTCTGACACAGCGGTAGGTACCTCAAGGTACCGTTTGCATCCGGTAAGCACCGGCTAGAGACGAGTCCCTAAGATTCCGGGCTTTCCGGTACGTACCGTGCGGCGTGCAGCATGGTAGGATAGGTACCTACATCTTGGTTACGGTATGTCGCAATCGTGCTGGGCACCGTTCGATCAGAATTCCTTAGACGTCCCTACTCAGGCGCGCCGGCCGCCCGCGCTCGTTTGCCCGACGGGCTGAACTTAACTTAATGATGCCAGAATTGCAAGTGCTGTGAACTGCATCTTTCCCGTATTCAAAGTTGGTGCGCAATGCTTCTATATACCCTCTATACGCGAACCTCCAGCTGGTTTGTGCTGCAAGAGGGGATGTGGAGGGGATTGCTCGTTATGCCGATGCATAGAACGCACTACCGAGCAATTCTTGTCATACGATCAAGTATAGGTAAGTGATGGTACATGCAACGTACTAGCTCATGTACGCGTATATATTCTCCAAGCAGTGAGGCATGCTAGTATACCTACAAGTACGCATTTCCTTGTCATCTTCCGACATGATAGGCACAATGTAAACAGTCCTGCATCCGGTAAAAATACATGACGAGCGCCCCGCACGGCCATTCTCACTGCTAAATGCATCTCGAATGCACGAGGGTGCCAGTTGCATTCGTGTTCTGTATCCACTGACCAAATCATGGCAGGTCGAACTTCTCAGATTGCAACCGTCTGAGTTGTCCTGCATATTCCTGAGCCCAACATGATCTGCTCATGTGCGACTCTCTCTTGGGTGAGAATCGCCTCAGACCATGAGAAGTAGACGTCCCCCAATGGCAGTTCAATGTTGTGCTTTTCGAAATTCAAGAGCTACCGACTTTTGGACTGAAGCATACACCGTCTGGCTCCACAGAACCTCCTTCGATGCAGACTATTACACCGACACAGGACCGTCAACCAGCTGGCTTCGCAGCTGAGCAATCTCCTCTTCGACTGCGACAACAGCGTTCTCCAACTTTTCCATTCGAGCCGCGACTTGCTCCTTTGCCTCGGCTAGCTTTCGAAGCTCGCTCGCATCTGAGTGCTTCAGATCTGCAGAGCATGCGACGCTGGCCTTAGTCAGTCTCCGTATAAGCAAGGTTGTCGGACTCACTACTGCTGTACTGCTTTCTGCGCAAGCCCTCAACTCCAACATACCGAAGACAGGTTAAGGCAAACGGAACTCATGAAAAGGCGGAAGATTCAAAACCACACTCGAAAACCATACGCACATACGTGCGGTTTATGAACAGTCTTCTTTTCGGCCCGCCAGGTGCAGAGAACCCGGAGTCCGTTGCCAGTCTACAGATTGGTTGGTTTGCATACGAGCATTTCTTCAGAAGACTCGAACCCCTTCGCCCCCTTCAACGGTCTGAAGGACTTGCAGCAAACCCTCGTCTCAAAAACGAAGGACACAACCCACACTCTTCCGACTCGCATGAACGGTCAACAATTATACGAACGGAACGAATCCAAACCAGGTGCAAGAAAGAGTGTATCCTCACAGAAAGGCCGGAGCGGATGGTTCAGCGTGCTGCCGTCCCCCTTTCCCGCTACCATGGCCAGAGTTCCGTCCGCTGGGCAAGCGTCCGGAACCGGAGGCGTGCCCGCCCGCTCGATCTGCGGCCGCGTGGCTGCTTCGATGGCGGAGGGGGGCGCGCCGTCGCCGGTTACCGAGACGGTTACGGCGGGGCTGTCTTTGACCCGCTCGAAGAAGGCCTCCCCCGGGTCCGGGAAGACAACCTCGTCGTAGTGCTCGGAAACAACCTGCAAAGAAGTTTCGGATCGACTCTGAAGGTGGAAACATAATGGTGAGTACGAACTTAGTCAAGTATCTCAGTACCTTCGACTTTCCGAGCCTGCTTCAAAACATTATAACCAGAAGGAACGCCACACTCTTCCGTTGCAATTAGCCTCGAGCGTGTGGGCGGGTCGGGCTGGCGGCAAGCAGCGTTTCTCGTCCAACACGATAGACTGTGGCGCTCAATCAATGGGTGGAGACGATCCACGTCAGCAGCTGCAACGGCTTTTGGCATGGACACATAGAGGCTCAGTCTGATCTCAGAGTCCATAGTTTCCTTCCGCTGCCTAATAGCCCAACAACGTTTTGCCCAATGCAAGGCCGCCAGGATCCAAACCAGACACCAAATCAGGACGTTCGCCTCCGGAATGGAATCGCGAGCCAATGGGTGTGAACGCCCGTTTCGCAAATTGCAGAAGTGGTCGTGACAGCGGGAAGAGGGTCATAAGCCTTCTGGACGCTTGTATGAACGTGCAAGAGCGGTCAAAACTTTACGGCAATTACCGGTCGCTTCGGATTGGGAGCCGCCTCCGCTTCCGGGTACAGCTTGAGATGGTGTGTCAGTTCCGCTGGTCGGTCGGTTGCGTCGCTGTGAAAGTGGATCGTGAGCGTGATTTCGAACTCGCCCCACCCGCACTCCGACAGCTCGAACGGGGACTTGTCGACGACTGCCACAGAAAATGTTTTTCAGACAACGTGTCGAATAGAAAGCTCTTCTGGGAGTAAAGACAGCTGGTCAAATGGCCGGGGTCTGCCATGCTGCAAAAGATGTGGTGGGGCAAATGCTTGAACGAAACGGATGGCGAGGCACCGCAGCAAAAGGGTGACCCCTGGAAGATCAAGGAAGACGGCATACGGCTTGCTTCGGGTTGACGCATGGATCACAGTGCTTTGGCAAGCACTGAGAAGGGGAAGGGGACGGCGAGCTCGCACTATTTTGTAGAAAGAAGCAATTGCCAGTCATCCAGAGCCAAGGAGACCGTTAGGGGGGAAATATTCCCGTTTCTACCACTTGCAAGTTCACGTTCCGAAGAGTCAAGTCCAATGCTCTGTTCTCCCGCACCAGAAAGCAATAAAGTAGACGTGACTAATGTCTACAAAGTCCACGCTTGTACTTTAAACGCTGATGAATGCTGACTCATGCACTTCTACTTGTCGAGAAGGACATTCATGAAAGGAAAATCCTCACCTCGCGTTGGATTCTCGAAACTGGGATGCAAGCTGAACACCACTTTCTTGATCACCGCAGACAGGTCCTCATTGTTGGCAGCTCGAACGTACACGGCCCACTGGTAGGCCTTCGTCTCCGTCGCCCTCTTTCCCAGCCAGAAGGATATGGTGCCATAAGCTATGGGCACCACCAGTTCGACGTCCTTAACGCGCTTCTGGGGTAGGTGGTGGCCCTGGGAAAACATGCGGCAGAAATAAGCTAACTTCGAAGAGGTTATCATGGCATCTGATATCGGTCCAAGAGTACAGTTGCTCACCGGTCTGGTCTATGCAGGGCGAGCCCGACCAGACAGCGCCATGCACTTGCACGCTTCTGAACCTTGACTTTCCGTCAAATTAGATCTCAGCCTGCGTCTATTGTGATAGCCAAATAAAAATTTCAAAGGTAGTGATAGCCCCCTTTTGAAGGCCTTCCGTTGACAAACCATGGGCACTGGTACTTGATTGGGAAGCCAGAAGGAGGATAGTAGACTGCCCAGAAGCTGAACAATCAGAAAAATGATCTACGAATGCCCGGAAGGAGCGTCGCAGCACTCCAAGCCGGTGAACTGCCGCAATCATGGAAGCACCACTTCCTTTCAGATTCCGCTAACAAGCATAGCACGAAGGGATCCATGGTCACCCCTGAAGGCTCACTACTTTTCTTAGAACTGCAATGGTCAGCTCTACACAACAGGAAGGGCCCCTGATAAAAGTGTTTTCTCAAAGGAGGCTCCTTCATTGCCACCCACCTCCTCACGCCCCCCGTCCTGTTGCTTTTTCTTCTTCTTGGTGCCTACAGCAACGCCCCCTACCGGCCCAGAAGTCCACCCCACTGGAATGCCACCGGCGGGCTCCGCCACTTCCATTCAGATGCCAGTAATTATTTCCGCATCATGCAAACAGCACCCGCTAAGCTAAATAAGCATTGCTTAACTTCCAAAAACCCTCTAAAGGATTCTTTGTTAGGTGCTCAATGCGTAGCCTATGGATGGAACAGCTGCGAAGGGTTTTGTGGGGGATTACAGATTTGATCAGCGACCGTGGGATATCATAATTGGAATTAGATAGACTTTAAACAGTCCACTTTCTACTCTCTGCACTTCTTGCGCAGAAATGCAAGTATCGAGTAGCGTGATCGCCCAAGGTCTATCTTTCCAGAAGTCTTTCTGCAGCTTTAGTCAGCAATGCCACTAGAAAGGAATTGTGTCACTCCACCCAATGATGCAAAACATTTTGGAGTGTCTGGGAAAGTGTGGACCGCATTGATGATATCCACTCTTATACGGGCTTCGGCAGAACTTCCACCACTGGAATAAAAGGTTGCAAATTCTCTTCCGGAGCGCCAGCCAAAGCTATTCTTAGCGCCATTCGTGCAACGGCATAGAGCGTGCAGCAGCTCACAAGCGTGGCACACTTGTGCAGGAGCCTCATAGGACAAGAATATGATGACAAATTGAACTTGGATCAGGATCAAGAGGTACCGGTAGGTCCGAGTCTACGCCACATGCATGGGGCTGTTCTGCAAGCAAGCTGAGAATGTTCTGCAAGCAAGCTCAGAATGTTGCGGGACCCCTCTCTTCATTTGAGCCCCCTTCAAGGATGTAGTTTGGATATGATGGATGGAGAATCGTCCGATGGACGAAGTCTTGATTATCGCACCGTCTTTTTGGGATAAAGGTAAGCCTGGTTTGAAGCAGGGGGGCATTGTCACAGCAAGCGAGCACGAAACCCTAGACTGGCTCGCGGCACCTGCTCTGGACAATGACAATGACATTGAGAAAGGTGGTGAGAATGGCATGCGCTTGAAGTCAAAATTGAAATTGAAGTTGCACCATGGCCCTGGGAGCCTTTTCTGAATGTACATAACGGTACATACATGAGGCAGAGCTTTTAGGCAAGCGAAGCTCCAGCGGGTTTGCAAGAACATAGGAGAGGCAGCTTTCTGGTTTTTTCAAGCAACGGGCGTGCATTCTGCTACTGTGGTGTCCAGGTTTCCTGATGACTGGCTGGCCGTGCTTTTGGGACAATCTTTTGAGAGGGCCATGCGGCGCAAGCACCCTTATTGAGCAGCATCCGGCGCGGTGTTGCGGCAAAATTGCAGCTTTCTAGAAGGACCCCCGTTCTCCCGGTGCTTGGGCGGCCCAGCATGTGCCGCATTTAATGTGAACACTCTAGATTGGCTTGCATGAGGAGCATGTAAAGTGACACTCCCCAACAGGCTATACCAAGCCTGCTCAAGTACAGAACGGACCTTGCTTGAGTCAGGTTCTTGCTTTGGAAAAGTTTCCAAAGCTTAACAGTCTGTAAGGTCGCTGCTGAAGCCATGGCGGCCCCTGCGAGCAACCCCGGCACCGCCGTCCCTGCGGGGCAAGGGTTGGAGAACATCTTGCCCAACTACCGGCTCGGCAAGACCCTGGGAATTGGCAGTTTCGGGAAGGTGAAGGTGGCGGAGCATGTGCTGACGGGGCACAAGGTGGCCATCAAGATTCTCAACCGGCGGAAAATTAAGGCGATGGACATGGAGGAGAAAGGTGCGGCGCTGCTTGCGGTTTTTAAGGAGCTTTACTTTGGGGCTGGCAGCTTATTGTAAGGGTCTGGACTACCACTCACAGGTGTCCTATGAAAAGGAGCTCATGAGACAAGCTCGAAGAACCTGACAGCCCTCTGACGTGCGGAGAGCTGTCGCAGGCACTGAAAAAGGCCACCTTCTGAAGAATGCCTTGCAGCAGCATACAAGCAAAGAAGCATTATCACAGAAAACATCAATTCTGAGAGAAGCTTTTTCGTCAAGACTGCGTGATTTGAGCATGCTGCAGAATTCTGTCTCGTCTGCTAGACACTGGCCTCGCAACCTGCTCTGGCAACTACATACGGCCCATTCCTTTCTTCGCTGTTTGAACTCCACTTCCAGTTCCACTTCCGGTTGGTCGTCCACTGAGTGCCCCTCCATTCAATCCAAAAAGGATTCCTGTCATCCCGTTCGGTCTACCTCTTCTTGCTCTTTGCATTCTAGCTTTCTTCGTTGACTCGAAGCGTCGAAATCCTCGCTACAGATTGTATACGAAGTTGCAGCATATAGCTGGCCGCCCGCTCCTTTTCCCTTGCGTCCCATTGTACTGACATATGCCCTCTCTGAGTCAAGCAAACGAGAGGCCACCTATGTCACGAACAGCACCCGCTTCTGACCGAATCTGTAACGCTTTCGTAAGAATTTGGAGCAAGTAGCGGCTTCTCTAAGGAACAATCTCAGTGCTGTTGCTGTTTCCCCTGCAGTGCGGCGCGAGATCAAAATCCTGCGGTTGTTCATGCACCCGCACATCATCCGGCTGTACGAGGTGATTGAGACGCAGCAGGACATCTATGTCGTCATGGAGTACGTCAAGTCAGGGGAGCTCTTTGACTACATTGTAGAAAAGGGCCGCCTGCTTGAGGACGAGGCGCGCCGCTTCTTCCAGCAGGTAAGCCGTTCTCAGCGCATTCCATTACGTGGCTCCGAAGTCTTTTCGTATTCAGTCCTTCCAACATGAAGGGGTCTCTGCAGGCTTCAACTTGGGTTGTTCTGCACAGATATCTGACAACGGTGCCCGCTATTTCTTCCAGCAGCTGAGCAGCTTTTGCATACTGATCAAAGCAAGGAGCTCTTGCAAGGAGCTCTTGCCTTGTTGCCTGCTTCTCTTATTAGTGCGAGATTCAGACGACGGCTGCTGATATGTACCACTACCATCTTTAAAGCATTTGTTTATCAATGATTTGAGAGCCAAAGGTTCATGCAACTCTTGAGCATGAACAGAATGCCCTTTTGCGACTCCAAGTCCTTCCAGGTCTCTTTCTGCAGTGTAAAGACCACCTTCCCAACATGTTATGTTCTCGACCCAAGCTCCGTTTGTCAGCATCAGCCGAAAGAATCGATCAACAGCGCCGCCCGTCCTTAGTGCCATCTCCCTCCGAGTTTTCATTCTCGCCACCCCAACAAGCTTGCGCTTGAAGCTTGCGCCCGTTTGTGCGCTCGTTAAGCCAAGCCCCACAAAAAAAATCAATGCAAACCTGTCCCACATAGAGTTTCTTCGAAAGCTTTCTCACACTCCTTCTTGCCACCCTTCTCCCCCTCGGATCATCAGTGGCGTCAAGTATTGCCGCCAGAACATGGTGCTTTACGTATCTTTCTGGAGGCCTTCTTACGCTTGATCCCGCCACCCTTCTTTGCCTCTAGGTCATCAGCTTTGTCGAGTACCGCCACCGCAACATGGTGGTTCACATATCTTTCGGGAGGCCTCCTCACGTTTGTTTCCCGCCTTTCTTTCCCCGCCCCAGCCGTTAGCGGGGTCGAGTACTACCACGGTAACGCGGTGGTTGGAGCAGTTTCAGGAGGCCTTCTCGCGCTCGTTCCGCCTCTCCTTTCTTCCCCTCCCAGATCATCAGTGGCGTCGAGTACTGCCACCACAAAATGGTCGTTCGCATATTTTTCGAGAGGCCTTCTTACGCTTGTTCCCGCCGCTTTTCTTTGCCTTTAAATCATCAACGGCATCAAGCACTACCACCGCATCACGGTCTTTCACATACCTTTCGGGAGGCCTTCTTACGCTCGGTCCCGCCACTCTTCTCTTACCCTAGAGCATCGATGGCGTTGAGTAGTGGCACCACAACTTGGTGGTTCGCGTTTCTTTTGGGAGGCCTTCTCACGCTCGTTTCGCCTCTCCTCTCTTCCCCCCCCCAGATCATCAGCGGCGTCGAGTTTGCCACCATAATGCGGTGGTTGGAGAAGTTTCAGGAGGCCTCCTCACGTTCGTTTCGCCTCTCCTTTCTTCCCTCCCCATATCATTAGCGGCGTCGAGTACTGCCATTGCAGCACGGTGTTTCGCGTTTCTTCCGGGAGGCCTCCTCTCTTCTCCTCCCCGAAATCATTAGCGGCGTCGAGTATTGCCACTGTAACGCGGTATGTTGGAGCAGTTTCAGGAGGCCTTCTCACGCTTTTTCCGCCACCCTTTCGTCACTCCAGATCATCAGCGGCGTCGAGTACTACCACCGTAATGCGGTGGTTGGAGCAGTTTCAGGAGGCCTTCTCACGTTCGTTTCCCGCCTCTCTTCTTGCCCCCCAAACAATTAGCGGCGTCGAGTAGTACCACCAACTTGCGGTGGTTTGCGTATCTTCAAGTTTCCTTCTTACGCTTGTTTCCGCCACTTTTCTTTGCCTCTAGATCATCAGCGGCGTCGAGTACTGCCACCGCAACATGGTGGTCCACCGGGATCTGAAGCCCGAGAACCTGCTCCTCGACTCCAAGTGCAACGTCAAGATCGCCGACTTCGGCCTTTCCAACGTGATGCGCGACGGCCACTTTCTGAAAACTAGCTGCGGGAGCCCCAATTACGCGGCGCCCGAGGTCATTTCGGGGCGGCTGTACGCGGGCCCGGAGGTGGACGTGTGGAGCTGCGGCGTGATCTTATACGCGCTGCTGTGCGGGAGCCTGCCGTTCGACGACGAGAACATTCCGAACCTCTTCAAGAAGATCAAGGTGGGGTTGTGTTTCTGTGTCTCGTCATCAATCTGTCTGTTTCGTGGTCTCGTGGTCGTATCCTTGTTATGTTGCTCTGCGAACTTTGCCTTCTTTGATGACGAGAACTTCCCGAACCTGTTCAAGAAGACCAAGGTGGGGTTATGTTTGTGGGTCTCTCTGCTACTCTGTCTCACTCGTGGGCTCGTCGTGACACTGTTATGCTGCTCTGTGGGATCTTGCCGTTCGACGACGAGAGCATCCCGAACCATTAAGTCGGGGTTGCTTGTTTTTCGAATGGGGTTTCCAACACCCGTGGATATGAGTATTTGTAGGTCCGTGGGTTCGTAAGCCGTTGTTGGTCCAAAGGTTCGTTGGCGGTTTGATTACTTCGTGGACTGTGAGCACACGCTTCGGTTACTCTGCGCGTCTCTGGGTCTTGATCATTAACACGCTGCCAAGCGAACTTTTACAATGCACGAGACCCGACCTTGCGGCAATGTCTGCAAGCCGGAGATCTTGCACAAGGCCTCGCACCTGCGTTCCATTTTCCCAGGGGGGTATTTACATGCTGCCTAGGCACCTGTCAAACAGTGCGTGCGACCTGACTCCTACTTTCTCTGGTGCCTCTCAATCCCGAGTCAGGTTTCGCAAAACGGCTTTCCAGAGACCCCTTCTCAGTAACCAGGCCCTTTCGCAATTGAATAACTAAGCTTCTTCAATGTCAGGGGGGTATTTACACGCTGCCGAGCCACCTGTCACACGGCACTCGCGACCTGACCCCGCTCAGTCTCCCGATTAAATGCTTGCTTGCTTATCTTTGGCTTTCGCAAAGGTAGTAACCGAGCTTTTTGACTCTCAGGGGGGTATTTACACGCTGCCGAGCCACCTGTCGCACGGCGCCCGCGACCTGATTCCGCGCATGCTGCTAGTGGACCCCATGAAGCGCGTGACGATCCCCGAGATCCGGCAGCACCCCTGGTTCCAGGCGCACCTCCCGCGTTACCTCGCCGTGCCCCCCCCGGACACAGCCGCGCAGGCCAAAAGGGTGAGCTATCGTTGGCGATTCGTTAGAGCAGAGCTTTACGCGATTGTACGTTTTCGTGGGAGGATGTAACGGATTGCTTCGATAGCTGTTTAGCCAAGTTCCGTGCAGCTGCCACTTGTTCGAATGAGTTGGGAGCGCCAATGTAAAAAGGATTCGTTCCTGTCCGATCTGGACGGATTCGTTCCTGTCGCAATTGTGCCTTTTCCGTGGAAACGAAGAACAGCATTCCCATGTCAAAAAGCGGCTCCTCAAGAAGCCTCCGGGAAGTGCTTGCATTTGACCTCAGCCAATTGCGCTTGTAGAGGCTCTATGCTCTCTGCCTGAGTGAGCTGTGTGTGTGTGCAGATTGATCCTGAGATCCTAGAGGCCGTAGTTCGAATGGGCTTCGACCGGGCCACCACGATCGAATCCCTTAGGCGAAGGGAGCACAACAAGGTGCGTTTGTCTTTTCTCGTGTTGGTGGAAACTGGTCGCTTACCCCTGAACACTTCTGCGCTTGCCCGCTTCTCCTTCCGCTTCGATGTTTGTTTCGAAGGGCTTTCGTTTGTGCTCGAGGGCTTTGTAAGTACAACTCATTGTTTGGGGACTGTGGACCCCAGTGAATTCCACCCGTTCCGCTTGTCAGACTTTCTTCGTGATCACCGGGACAGCACTTGTAGAATACGTGAGCTACTATATTCCGTCTTAGTTGAGGTGCAGTTCAGGCCTCAGATTGCCTGATGGTGGTCTCATGGTGGAAATGGGGGAGCCTTCGTGTCCCTCATTCTGTTCCGTTGTCTCCACTCACATCTTTTCCCTTTCTAATTCAGGCGACGGTGGCCTACTACCTTATGGTGGACAATCGGCGGCGCATCTCGAGCGGCTACTTGGGTGCCGAGTTCTTAGAAGCGCGGGTGAGGAAGCGTTGCTGATTCATCGTCGGAGTTCAGGCCCTCCAGCGGCTTGCTCCGTTGCTTCTGTCTATTTTTGGGGATCGTTCCAAATTTACTACGCCTAATATTTAATTGTTCTAAGCACTGTATACGACAAATGAGGGCGGCTTGAGCCTTGAGAAGTACATCAGAATCTATCGGCGCCTTTACAAAGCTAAGGACGAGGGTCGAGGAAGCCTTGTGCTCTCGTCTCGAAGGAAATGGAGGGAAGCGCTTGTATCTTGTGTCGAGCCAGGAAACGGCTTTTAATGGCAACCTTTCTTACATAGGAGAGTAGAGCAGATCCTTCTCGGCTTCAGCCGTGCTGGCTTCTCTTGGAATCCGCGAACGCCTGGCAGCTTCAGAAAGTGCGGCAAGTTTCCCCCACCCACGCCTCCAATCCCAAGAACCCAAATTCCGTAAAACCTCTGACCTGGCCCCAATCTTTGCCAAACCCCCCTCTAGGAATCCCTGTCGGCGGCTCCCTCCCCGTCCGACCCCATGAGCTCGACGGCCGTAGGGCGGCCGGGGGCGCACTTTGGAGGCCACGCGTCCATGCTGGGCGGGCCTGGACGCCGGACGCTGCCGTCGCCGTCCGTCATGCAGCACCGGGTGGTCGCGGACAGGAAGTGGGCGCTGGGGCTGCAGGTGAGATTTTTCAGGTTTGCCGTAATCACCGAGTTATTTCAGGGGCGATTTAATGAGTAATGATTATGAAAACGGTTACTTAGTTGGAAGGGTGGCTGTCACGGGCATACGATGCACAACAGTTCCGTTTACAGTTTCTCGTCTGTTGCTACCCAACTCAGAGAATTGAGGTCTTAAAAGTTTTCTGCTATTTTTTGCTATTACCCTGCTATTACTCTGCAATCACTCTGCTACTACTCTGCTATTGGGCAAGAGACACCGACCTTCTGATAGTCGACAAACACCAACCTATGTTCCGAATTGTCCGATCGAAATTTATGATTCTTCCCTTGCAGGTTCGCGCGCACCCGACCGACATCATGGCGGAGGTCTTCCGAGCACTGCGCGAGCTGGGCATCAACTGGAAGAAGTCGGCGCAGTACAACGTCAAGTGCCGCTGGGCGGCGCCCTACGTGGAGCACTCCGCGCACGGGGGGGGGTCCGGGGACGCCCACATGCTGCTGGGTTCGTCACCTCCCCATGCGGACGGCCAGCCGCCGACGCTGCTGGATGGGCTGGAGGGTGCCGCCGAGGCGCGCCTGATTAAGTTCGAAATTCAGGTGGGTGACGCGAGGATGAAAGTCAGGATTTTTAGTTCCTGCACCTTTGGTCTGACTTCGGGCTGGAAAACACCGAAACCGAGTTTCGGATTTTCGGCTGTGATGCATCAAGGACTTAAGGTGGGCGTAGGGGTTTTGTGACAAACGGCATCACCGGCGTCGATCTCTTGATCAATTGAATTCGAGGACGGCACTGGCCGTGTTGTTTCGCGACGATCTGAGCCGTCCGATCGCATTGCAAGCGCGCTTGCTATGCCCCCTTTTACGTAGGATCAATGTACGGTCCGGCTGGGATCAAATCCCGGAAGCAGGTGAGTTTGGTTGGGGGTTGGACATTTAAGAACAACATACGAGTGGTGCTCGTATGAGGCGCTTGGAGTAAGCAATTCAGAGGTCCGGAGATTGACTATATAGGCACGTGCAGAAGCAACGGAGCACCGTCGTTGCAACAACTTCGATGAGGACGTCCAGAATCAGGTATAGCGTGGAGAAAACTGCATTAGCTCGGTATCCATCGTTAACCGGACGTAAGCAGTTCGAGTTTCCCTGGAAAGAGTGGCGCTTTTTGCATCCCCCAATCTAATTGAACTCAGGAGAGCCGTCGTCTACACGCGATCTCCTTTCTGGATTCTAGCGGTGACGTGCTATCACAACGAAGCCTGACAATTGGTCACTTTCTTTGCAGCTGTACAAGCTACGAGAGGAGAAGTACGTGTTGGACTTCCAGAAGCTGACAGGGCCGCAGTTTCTCTATCTGGACCTAGTAGGTAATGTACTTTCTGAAGTGCGGTTGCACTGACAAAGGGGGCCAGTGTTTGTTAGTCAATCCGGGTAGCTCTTTCGATTCTGACGGTAAGTGTGCTGGCAGGTGCAGCCACCTGCTTCGTAGGCCTTGTGCGGGCTACGTGCCGTGGATATAAGATTGCTCGGTCGTGATGCGGGATCTCATGTGCATGGCATAGGGTCAAGGCAAGCAAGGCTTTTGAGCAAAGCATGGTTCGATTTTGGACCTTGGACACGTGAGAACACTTTGATCAAGGCACTTACTGAGGCTGACTTGATCGCGCTCCGTATGTGGATGCGCTGGTGCCAACCCGTCCAGCTCGAACACTGAGCGGCGTCGGGCCGCTGTCCCTCAGTCATCAGAGTGCAATGTGCATCGATGACGGTATGCATGTTTCAAGTGACAGCTCGCTCCATTCATGCAGACACAGCCAGGCCGGAGGTTTTAATCCCCGACATGACCGTCAAGGGACTAAGCCGTGCAGATTGCGGCCGCCGGTCAGGCTCAGTGTATACACTCGATCATGCATATGTGACGTGCGGGCAGTCCGGCCATATGGCGCTGCTGCGCGTACGCGTGCACTGAAATTCTGCAATTTGATCATAATTCGTGCTTATCATTATATGCTTGTGTGTATATTATACAGTTCGACATGCCACTCATTAATGAGGTAGCTATGTGTATCTACATCTTCGATGATCTGCATCTTCGATCAAATTGTGACATGCATGCAGGCGTAGATTTAGAATGTTGTACGTGATGCTGGCAGCTGTATGTACGTGCCGCCATGAAGCAGATTAGCGTTCCGCATTCGCGTAAGTCCTCAAGCATTCATGCAAGTGAATCCAATGGTGAACATGGTACGTACAGTCACAACATCCGGCAATCGATCATACCGAGCGGCTTCAACGTGATGGCAAAACGTTCGGATCAAGGATTGTGGAGGATGGCGCTGGCACAGCTAAGTCCTCTGTTCCGTCAAAGACTCAGCGCTTGATTCTTTTGCTGCCCCCGCAGAGGCGACAACGGTCTCTCGTGGCCGATCTCTCCGTTAAACTTCGAGTTTCTGCAAGATCTCCCGCTCCGCATCGTAGAAGAATCTACATAGGAAACCAGCACTCGGACCAGCACCTCCCGTGCTCCTCGCCACGTGCACCTTTTTCCTCAACTCCGACACATCCATTTCTTGCACCACGCTGGACAGATACACCTCCTGCAAACCACTTTCCGCTGACCCTTGGTTAGCCCCCAAACCACGCCCCCCAAAAAACGGAAAGTCAGTCTCTCGGGGGCGCATGAGCAGCCGACACGTGGCCCGCATACACCCCTCCCCGCCAATCCCGGACGCCTCCCAGAGTGACATCAGCTGGACGACGCGCGCGCTCGCGCTTCCGTCAGCTTGAATATCTGCCGCGTCCCCAATCTGGTGACCCTCGCCGGCGCTCGTCACTGCCGAAAAGTACGTCCGCTTCGCCGGAGGAGCGTCCGTAACCCCGGGCGCCACGAGAGCGTGCGGTGGCAGAGGGGGGGGCTCCCGCAGGCCCAGACCCTCCCGGGCAGGTCCCCCTTCCAGCAAAGTTTCCTCCCGGGGCACGCGATCTGGCTCGCCGGCCTTTTCCGGGTCTTTGCCTTTGACGCTGGACCCAAGGCTGGATTTCCGCCTCTTTGGGGAATCCTTGGGGCTGTCTTGGTCGCCCTTTGCGGCTTGGGGCGGCGAGGGGGTTTAGTCGGGGTTTGGCGGGTTTGGAAAGTCGGTCGGGCGGCTGCCCGACAGGAGAGCGTCGACGGCCCAATCCAGGGTCTGCGGAGCGGACGGAACGAGCGTCAGCAAAAGTTAGCAAGTAGAGCACATTGTAAACGTGGTTAAGGTAACTGAGGCTTGAAACCCATGCGCCTTAAAAGCGGGCCGCACAAACGGCTTGTGCTTCGCACAACGTCAACGGACGGCTGCAAACAAAGATGTTGGTCAACAAAGATACAGAAAAGTGATTACAATAGATGATACCGACCTGGTTCTCGGGGTTAGGGTGGTTGTAGGGTGCGGAGCATCACTTTTCCACGTTGCGGTATTTTCTGTTAGTCGGAGCTTATCATTGACTTGGCTGCATACACTTTTCCTGAGTTTCATAAAGAGATCCATGTGGATGGGCTGGCTTCGAACGAAAAGTTGAAGCATTCAAACGAACTCTGGCTTTTTCTTTAGCATCATCTTAATCTGCGCAATGCTCTATACATGTGGGAGGTGGAAACAAGGAAAAATAGTGGTCGATGAACGGCGGACCAAACAAAAGAAGTATCACTTGTCAAACTCATCGAAACCAAGCCTAAAGAAACAGGTTCCGCGTGTCAGACATGCATGGCGAAACTTAGAAACTTGACGTTGTATTCTAGTGAGTCGGTGTAACCCGCTCGACCAGAGCGAAACAAAGCAACCTCTGCCTCCCTGTTCCGGAACGATTGCGAAGCTCGTCGACCGAGATGATTTCTAGACTGAACCAACTATGTGACCACCTCACCTTGATAGCGATCTTGGCCCGCCATGCCGCGCCTTTCAGCTCCGAGGGCGCATCAACGCCCGGTTCCAGCAGCACCGCGTGCGCCAAATCGTGCTCCAGCGACCGGCACACGTGGCCCCCCGCGTGCCGCACCAGATCCGCCCACATCTTCTTGACATCCGCACTCCCGTGCAGGTGCAGATGCAAGCCCCCGAGGACGCCTCGCTCTAGTTCCTTTCCGTTTTGCTTTTCCGTCTGATTGCGCCCGTAAACGGCGGCGCCTCTCCGGCTCCCCCTTTCCTTTTCCGTGCCGCTCGTTTTGCCTTCTTCAGCCTTCCCAGCTTCACCAGCAACTTAGTGTAGTCCATGCTCTTTACGACCAGGTCCAAATCTGCACGGAACAAGCTGATTGTTGGGGTCGCAATCATACTAGGCACACCTGTGGCACAGTGGGAAGTTCTCAGCCTCCGAAAAGAATCCCAACATTTCCAAAAAAGGGAAAGCCCCGACTGCTGATTCCAAATCTGCCAGTGACGAAAGCATTAATCGACTTCGCCATCCTTGATAGCCTGTTCATTTAAAGATGTTGACGGGATGCGGGAGTCTGACCTCACCATACATCAAAGAGGCTGTACTGGAAGCGCTTGCACAAACGGACCACTCAGAAGAAGCTTACAATCCCCACCAGTTTCACCAAGAAGACATTGTTCATAGAAGCGCCTCTGGTGCATATTAAAACTGACACCGCTTAATCCGGAAATCATGGCTTGTCAAGAGACAAAAACTCTCAGTCCTACTTGCGAGGTTCTGTGCTTTTGACAGGGGATGAGGTACGCACCTTCATGCCAAGAAGGGCCTCCGAGCTCTTCCAGCAGCCAGCTCATCAGGCTGGGATTCCCGCCAACGAAGTCTAGGGCGTCGTTCAAGGCGATCGACAGGTCTTTGACTCCGACACGGGACCGCTTAAGGGCTTTGGCCACCCGGGTGGCGATGTCGCAGATCAGTCGTTTCCGCTCGGGCACGGAGAGGGCCTTGAGCGGGACGTACGCAGCCTGAGCATGGCCGCTAGCGGTGCACTCCAGATCGGTCGAGGCCCGACGCGTGGTGGCGGTTGTTGGGATGATCAGGTCCCGCTTTGCCTCGTTGTTGGTCCTGATGATCACGCTCAGAAACTCCTTCAACCACGTTAGGTGCTTCTTGGTCTTGGAAGGGCTTTCCCGCTGCAAAATAGAGAGAAGCACCTAGCCGTCAGGCCAACTTCTAGCAACTCTGTGCAACTTGCAGTAAGTGCAGAAGACTCCTGCGCAATCATCGGAAGCAGAGTGGAGGGGCCAACGCAACGCAGTGCGACATGCGATGGCCGTCAATCATAAGGCGCAAACCACACGGAGGGGTCTCGACACGTCCCTTCGCAGGAACAGAAGTCAGGTCCCAACAAACCAGGCGGTTTCCTTGAGAAGGAGCGAACGACCTTTTCACGAGCTTCCTAGTAGGCAACAAGAGGCGCATTTTGGAGCTTACTGGGAAGACACCGCTGGCAGTGTTGCCCTCGTCAATCAAGAGCAGCACCAGAAGCAGCTGCTCTTGGGGGACTCCAAGCCCTCTCCGAGCGAAGGCAAGGACGGCCTCAATGGAGATGCACTCCTGAACATAATCGGGGGCGCTCCCGCAGTAGTCGCCTAAGAAGGTCGAGTAGCTGCTGAAGAGCTCCTCCTCCTCATCCTCGAACTCATCCTCAGCGGGGCCATCGAGCGGGCTGAGCAGTGAGTAGAGCAGCCTCAGCGCTGGCGCGTGGCGCCCTATGATGCGCACCATCTTCTCGGCGTCGGTGTCCGTCAGGCTGGTCTGCTCGACCCTGCAGATGCAGAGGAAAAAGTTCGTCACAAACCTTCTGACGGGAAGACTTTACAATGACTGTGCCCCTTTCAGACATCAAGCCGCTTTTTCGAAATGTCGGGTACGGGCCAGAAGCTGAGCGAAGGATGCTGTGAAAAACGAGAAAACAGATCGCCACCGATGGACTTCAGTCAACGCGCAAGCACAACCACGAGGGACTATGCGAGCTTGCCTGAGGACACCAAAGGCGTGAACTCCGTTGCTGCCAGCAGCTGTGTGCAGGGCAACAAGCAAGTCCTTCACCAACTTCAACTGGCCGCTCTCTAGACGCGTTGCTCTCTCACTGTAGATCGCGCCCGCCAGATAGTCCAGCCTGTGCGCTTCCGCTTCTGGGGTATCTGGTCTAAGCCACTCCTGCAGCCAGCGCAAGCTGTGGTACAAGAACGTAGTCTTGCCTGCAAACAAGAGGGGTAAAGAACTAGAGCGGCTTGCTCAAAGGGGGAGGGCACCTCGAGATAACGACAGAGAGGATGCCTGCAGACGTAATCCCCTTCACTTTGATTGGATCGGACTGTGTTTGCATCTTGCGGAGGTCTGCAGCAGGGCCTAGCATCACCACTGATGGGAGCTGAAGCTCACGCCCCACAGACCAGCTGTGCAGCAGCACTGACCTGACCCCGGGCAGCCCAAGAGGAGCAGGTGAACAGTCAGCCTTGTGTAGTCCCGATCGTCCACCCAAGGTGTTCGCCTCCTCCAATTGCTGTAAATCTTCGCCACCCACGCCAGCCACGACAGGAAGGCGTCCTTCCGGCCAACAATCCGGAGGTGCTCGATGATGCCTTCACGAGTGTCAAGACCCCGTTCCCTAAGCGACTCGAGCGGCTTCTTTGAGTGCACCTTCTTGAATGTGGCCCCATACTTGCGCAACAGCCAGCCGCCCACGTCCTCCGCGCCTCTGGGCCTCCCCGTGAAAGGCAGCCGTCTCTCAATCCTTTCCGGTGCCGTCTCTCCAGGGGGTTTGGGGCCCTCGTCGACTCGAAGTTTCTTGGCGTGGCTACCCCCCCGCGCTCTTTCGCTCCGCCACGACATGGCCCCGTTCTGTCCTGCCCCGCCTCGTCCTCGCTAGAGTAGCCCCTTGCGCGCTTCTTGCCACTCCAGCTGGGAGGGCCCCTCGAACGCTCCTCCTGTTCAGCGTGGTACTCCTCACACTGCTCTGCGCTGCAAGTGGAACGGGAAGGGTTCGCAACGCTGAGCATGACGTACCTTGCGGGATCACCTCAAGCCCACCTTCATGCTATTGTCCAGCAGATGGACCAATATGAAGCGCTGGATTGGACCTAAAGCAAATTGAAAACCTCCGAAGGAAGCGTGAAGAGACCAGGTTGGATTGGCATGGAATGCTTCAAAACAGGTCACCAAGAAGGATGCTCCAGCAGTAAAAGCAAGTTCTACTCTTCTAACGCCATGAAATATGCAAAGACAAACATTTACCAGAACTCCATAAGCAGGAGCAAGGCCCCAGAGGAAAGATCACTCTCTGAGACAGAGCCGATACTCAACCCAACAATGCTGATTAGGACAGACGCCACATGTGCCTGCAACCATACCATGGAACAGCTTCAAAACCCTAGCAACTCGACTATCATCTGAATTCTTCCAAGCAGCATCTGCACCGGCCTACTAATTCCCAGAAACTGAAAAGCTCCATCGCACAAAGTGTAATCCTGTCACCTGCGAAGCCCTCCGTAGCCACTGCCACCGCCAGATTCTCCACCGCCTCTATTAGCCCCCCCCACCCCACCTCCAGCGCCCGAGTGGCATCCATGAGCATAGTGACCCCGGGCGCCGCACTTGTGGCTGCACAAGCAGAGAACTTCCATTGAGGCTTATCTTAACAACATACATTTATAAGCTTGCCCAAGATAGAAAGAGCCCAGTCTCATGAGAGCCGGCAGTAGAAGAGGCTCTGAAATCGAGCAAACAAGCATCCTGCGCAAAACCCTGAGAAGAGCAACCTGAATCATGCCTAACAGGGCTATAAGCTGTCGGATAGAACAAAACAAGTACTCCAACCTCTCTGGATTGAGACACCATAAGGCCCAGGTGCTCACCAGCAACCCCTTTCAGCACCGCGTCCCCCCTTGCCTCCATCTTCCAGCCGCGTATTGTTCTCCTGCCTTTCTGTCCCCCTGGGACGCGCTCTTCTGACAGTAACCCTCCGGCCATCCAGCTGCAGCGCATCCAAGTGCTTGATCGCGGCTTGCACAGACCCCTTGTCCCTGAACGTCACGAAGCCAAAGCCCCTGGATCTGCCGCTCTGATGATCACAGACAACCTGCAAACATGAGGTTTCCGCTTTCATGGTCCTGCTCTGTATTCTTCTTCAGATAGTGGCCGCAGGCTAACACCCTATCCTCCAAAGTTACTGATGTGAGCAGGACACATTTACCTCTTTACCAGCAATCAAACCTATCGTCTTCACTTGCAATAGTCGTCAAACTCAATCGTGATGGACTGTGAATCATGCATCCATAAGCTGCCTCCTTTCAGGTTCATCGTTCCCATCGGTTGCCATCAAGGAAGTGGACACAATAGTTGATCTTATCGCTGATCACACGCGGGTCAGACGCAAACCAGACATCGTAGAGAAGCAGAAAATCCCCAGCTAGCCAAGAATGGAATATTGCTCAATGCTGAGGAGGTGTAATGGTAGGTAGGACCGTGCACCTTAGCATCAAGGACCCTTCCGTACGTGGCGAAAGCATCCTGAAGGCCCTTGCTAGAGGTCTTCCATGAGAGGCCCCCAACAAAGACCCTGCAACCCTCGTCGGTGTCATCCCCCATGCTGGCAAAACGACTTCAGGATGTATTGATCTTGGCTCTTGCGTTTGTAGAAAGGATCCTCGGATTTTGTTCAAGGCATACACTTCGTCGGCGCTCTCGGAATACTGGTGATCTTGCAACGCTGACTAAGCCGGGTTTGCGGGTTCGGCGCGACGCCGAGCAGAGTCGGCACCGCGCAGAAAAACAACTTGTGATTTTCATGTTTGCCAGGCCGCGTCGGCTGCGCGACCCGAAATTTGACTCGGTCGCGCACTGAGCGCTTTGTCGGGCCTGCGGCCGCGCTGAATCGACGGTGACAGCGCGGCCGCCGCTGTTGTCGCTGGGGTTTGACGTTCTAAAGTGACAGCTTCCTGCCAAATGTTTCTGCAATTGTGCAAGTCTTTGTTATTTAAGAAAGCTCACATGCAGGCTTCAAAAGGAGCTTCAAATCAAGTTGCATAGGCCCTTGCCATCGATCAACTTTTATGCAGCGGTGGTCAAAAAACCAGAACCAATGGCACAAGCGAAGAAAACGTGCGTACTCAGAACTAGACGTGCCGCACTAGTGCTGCGGACGGGCATGCCATTTGCAAATTGGCTGAGCAGATGAGTCTAGGCACGACGTTCCTGAAAGAGGTCGGCAATTCTCTTATCGGGGATGGACAACCGTCCAATTAACCCGTGCTTTCCAAAGCAGCCTCTCTATATATTGGGACGTACATGGCTCAGTGCACTAATCGTATAGCTGACGGCACAGCTGCATAATGCTAACTGACCAGGCACTGGAGGCTGATGATCGTCATCACTGAACCGAATTACGTGTAGCTCTCAGATTGCATTTCAGTTGGATGTATCTTGGTCCTCGATCATTGCAAGTGGATGCGGTTATATACACACTACACATCGCCGCCGGTTATGATGCTGCATATGTTATGCAGCATGGAGCAGCTTGCAGAACTTCGCATCCACACAAGTCCTCATGCATGCGAGTAGATGCAATTATGAACATGGTCACAACATCCGGTAGTGGATCGATTGAAGCGTTCGTGTTCACGAAGCGACTACAAGACGTTCACATTAATGTCAGGCAACCGATTGTCGCTGTTGC
>DF237772.1:13848-30523 GCA_000708835.1 Klebsormidium nitens | reverse complement strand
AAATGCTTGCACGTCACGAAACTCGTCCAGCAAGTCCTCCAGAGCCTGTTTTTGCTCAGGCGTAAGATCATCTCGCCCCCCCAAGCCCCAATCTGTCTTCTCATCATCCTCATCGTCCGCGGACATCAAGTCCGGGAGATCGGACCCGTCCCGGCTGAGGAGTGCATGCCGCTTGTGTATGGTGCTGCCATGTGCCAGACGATCGTGATCATGCACAAGCTCTAGCCCGTGCTTTATATGTACTCTGAGCAGACAATGCTTAGGTCGATCAGACTTTTATGCTTACAAGCCAGCGCAACCAAACTTACAGCAACTTCCAATGATTATCATGATGCGGACTTATGTTTTTTCGACCAAGGTTGCCTCGAGTAATTGTGATGCTTCTTCCGCAGATCAACACGCTGGATGTTGGCTGTTTCATATAGGGCAATATCGTTGGTTCGATCAAAGCACCGGTGCACCATAAACGAGACTCATTTTCTTAACCGCAGCCCCGCAATCGGAAAAACGGTTAGCATTTGACCCAAGACGTTGCGATCTTCATACGCTTTAACCTGTATTCGTAGCGTTTGTACAAGAAACATATCAAGCTATGAACAACCAACACCATGATATTGTGCTAACTTGGTGAATACACAGACTGGTGACGAATCAGTGGAACTTCCAAATATTAGTGGAGAGCAGCTATGCCGTGGTAACGTAGAAGCATACTTCCGCAGCGTGCATGATAACACCAATGAGCCGGGGCAGTCTTTCATGAAAAAGTAAAGTGTCAGTCATTGAGTGAGTCTGTTAAGCACCTCAAACAACGACACACAAAGCCGTAATCTGCAAGGGCTCTTTGGCGGTCGATGTAACTGTCACTTTCGTCTATGTACGATATTGTAACCTGCAGCCACGCAAAAAACTATCAGTTCGTTGCTTGTGGCGACAAATGCCGATTTAGCATCGCGCCAGCATTTGTGCTCTGTAGGAGAGAGGACTCTGGGTTAAAAGAGTCTAGAAGTCCCTACAAACAGACCCCACGATCTGGGTGGGAGATCATCACGTGTGCTGAGCCCCCGTTCTCAGAAAGGACAAAGACAAGCTAACTTTGACAAAGCAACCTCGAGTCGCTGGACTAGAGACCGACCACTGTCATTCCCCGGTCCCTCCGGAAAAAAATTGCAGCGTCTATGAAAACGTTGCTTGCCAAATCCCGACTGCGTCGAAGCTACTGAATGCCTGGGAAAACGATCTTCGATCACAAGCAACAAGCTGTCAGACTGAGCAAATGAGCCACTGTCCACGATAGCCCCTGATTCTCAGGTGGGGGTTAGACCTTCCAAAGACGCTTCAACTTCCCGTACGAGCATTCACGTGATTACGACTGAAGTTACAGCGGCAATTTTCACATGTGATGATGCCACTACCAGGTCGAAGACACGTCAGGTTAAACTCATACAAAACAGAGGAAAAAGAAAACCTCTGTAAGAGGTCGAAGATGACAAGTGTGCGTACCTCTTCCCCGACCTCGATGCGCCGGTTCGCCAGCAGCACCGCATGCCCGTTGACATCCTGTTCCCGCTTGAATGCGCGCGCGTTTGGGGCGCACGAGTGGTTGGCGCAGCTCTGCAGGCAGGCAGGCGTTCGGTTGGACTCTCCCTTCAGAACAACGTTTGTTGTATTCTTTCCGACGAAATGGTTGCCAAAACTCTGTGACAGCGCGTGCCTTACATGGAGTCACAGCTTCCTCCATCAGACAAGTTGGGTCAAGGCTCAGGGTTGCGAGGTTGAGCTTCTCAGAATCTTGAAAGCAATTTCGAGTCAACAGCAAGGGAAGGCTACCCAAGGGCTCTGACAAACCACAGTCTCGGCTCACGACTGGCGCTCCGGAATCACAAGAGTGCCCACTGGTTTGGTAGGTTTTATCGAAGGGTCGCTTTTGAAGCCGGCACGCTGGCCGTCAACCGGTGCGCCCAATTGCGGACGATGTCGATTTCGGACGGGCAAATCCGACTTTCAAGTTCGGACTATCTGACGCAGTCTGCCGCCGCACGTGCGTGTGTGTAGCGCTGTCGCGCGCGGCTCGTCTACTGATGGTACTTTGAAACGCGACGTCAAGAACCGACGCACGAGCAGCCGCAGACTGGGTCAACTGAGTCCGAAATTAGATTTGGGGTTTGCCCGTCCGAAATTGAAATCGCCCGGAATTAGGCGCACCAGTCTCAGCGTGCACTGGGTACGCACGACACCCCGTCACTAGGACCAGCACAAACCTCCGAAATAGAAATCATGTCGCAGGAAACACAAGATGCGAAATGACCAAGGCAACGATTATCGCCGTACGATAATTGCTCCCGATAGGAAGTGGAGCGAAGAGAAAAATAGAACACTTTTACCCCCAGCGAAGAAATGGGGGCACTACCCCCCCATTTTCTTTCCAAAAAGATAAACTTTGAAGTGCGCTTTTGGGGCTGGGGTGCTCTATATTGTACTGCTCAAAGAGGTGGGGGGTCACCTTAAAAGATTACCACCTTCTACTTTATGCGTTCTACTAGTAATTTTGTGCTGTGTTCGGTCGTTTTTTATTATTTAGCTTCGCTGCGGCAAAAATAAAAAAAGTACTGCCTTCGTGCTTTGACCAAGCTCCTGAACTTCTATAAACAACAGGGAGTTCAAGAGCATGCGAGACAGAATTTGTGCGTTGAGTCAAGCATCTTGTCAATATGGAAGTGAGCCCTTGGTCCAAGAAAGCAAGAATCGAAGGTCCGCCCAAAAAAACCGCACCTGTAACATGTAGAAAGCGGTCCCTTCGCAGTGCGCCGAGTAGCTGCGCCCAAGCGCGTCTAGGAGGGGCTTGGTGACCGGTTCTACTTTCCGCTTCTCGTCTTCAGAAAGCTCATCAATCGCCAGGAAGTAGTTCTCGACCGGAGACTGGACCACGAGCGCCAGATTGTTCAGCTCGAACATGCCGATGATGCGGGAGTAGACCTGGGTTTGGACGGATAAGGGTTAGGATCCAGGTTAAGGCAGATGGGAATCGGGTTAGCCGACTTGCGGGACATCCCGATGATGCGGGAGTAAACCTGGGTTTGGGATCGGATGAGGGTTAGAATTCAGGTGAAGGTAGAAGCGATTCGGGTTAGCTGACTTGCAAAACAATGTGGGAGTAAGCCTGGGTTTAAGAACGAACGAAGGTGAAGAAACGGATTACGATCTGCCTGCGGGTTATCAAAGGTCTGAGACCAGAAGATGGGTAAGGCAGATGTGGATAGGTTAGACGAAAGGCAGATGTGGATAGGTTAGACGAAAGGTAGACTTCTGAGCTCGGACATCCTAACGATAAGAGTAGAATCGGCGGGGACGGGAAATCGACGCTTGAGGATGCCCCCGTGCGTAAACCCATTGGAGAAGGTTTCCGATGGGAAACACTTGTGATCAGACAGTGGGAACAGGCTGCTGTGAAGCCGTGTCTTCGCTGTTAAGGTCAAACTAGCGGACAAGGTAGAAGGAAACCCATGCGAAAAAAGAAGTAGGTGGTCAGAAGATGGTAACCATCAATCAGACTGGAGAGATGTCCTACGACAGCAGAGTAACAAGAGCCGGCCAGATTGTTGAGTTCGAGTGATCGAAGAAGCAAAATCACATTCGAGGAAAGGAAAGCAAGAATGAACGAACTCGTCTCAAGGTCTGCATTCCAGGAGATTCGCCGAAAGGCGGCTAAGACGTCAATCTCGAAGCGACGCATGTCACAGGGACGTAGCAAGTGACTCGCCAGAAGCTTCTGATTTCTGTCTCAAAGAGAAAGGTGCATCTGGGCCACTCAGACCCGTTTCGAAACAGGAGCAGATTGGGTTCTTGTGCTTGGCGCCCTGATATTGCTCAGAACCAAAACGGATGGCAAAATTCTGCGAAGTGGCCCATTATCAAATGAGTATCGGGCATTTTGCAGAACGTGTTTTGCCATGAATGTTGCAACTGCTTCGCAAACAATGCTCAGTCCCGAACACGAAAATGATATCAAGGAACAACTTACTTCTTTCTCAAAATTCTTGTCTCTTTCGAGATACGATCGCCTCACTTGACCTTCACGGCAAATTGAGGTGACCGAAAAAGAGGGAACCTGGATAAGATAACTCAAACTAGGTAACCACGATGTATCCTCAGATACTTCTCTTCAACCATTTTCGTGCGCTTTTTGGCGAAAGCGGATGGTACGTCACGTTGAGACGGTGCTCACAGCAGCTCAGAGCAAAGCCGCACGGATATCGACAAGAAGGTCTCTTCAATAACCAACACAATGCGGCCAAAGCGCTCTTCGTATTCCATATGCTCCGGAAACTCACTTCGAGAGAGAAGAGCGGACGATATGTCTCTGCCTCGCGCCCGAACGCCGCCCGCAGCAGCTGCAGCGACCCGTCGCACAGCTCCCGTATCGACGCCCGGAACTCCGCCTCCTCCTCCGGCCGGCCCTCCATTTCGGGGGGGCACGCTACTGACTCCCACCAGACCCCTTTCCACCCCATGGAAAAGGGCTCCCACGCTCTCAAGAGGGCGTCCAAATCGCTGCTGCTCAAAAGTGGTTGATTCAAACCGTTGCTTAACTCTAAGCTGTTTGGGGTTTGTGTGCCAGGTTGCTGAGAAGGTTCTATGGACATTTGGCTTTGCATCCCATCACTGTTACTCCGCAAGCCGTTTGGCTCCACTGCTAGTGGTTCTGCAATTCCATTTGCTTCCGTTGTATCACCTCTCAGCTCAGACACAGAACCTGATTTCGTCCCCCCCTTCGGATGCTCTCCCCCCTGTAACCGCTCGGGAACTTCTGCGCCTTCCCCTTCCCTCGCTGCCGATCCCGACCCCCCCAGCCAGATGCTCGGGTATTATTGGGGCCCCTACCTTCCTCGCCCGAAGCACTGTTGCTGCAACCACTTGCGCAGCTGCGTGGAAGATGTTATTGCTCCCATCTGCAAAGTCCCGGAAGCCTCGCAGAGCTTCTGTGTCTGCCGCCTCGCTTCTTGGTCCCGCGCACAATAGCTTATGGTGCGCCTCCCAGCTTATGGATGCGCACGTGTCGCTGCAGTACACGTTTTCGGAGCAGCCCCCTAGACATTCCACAACCGCAGGCAGCGGGATCTGCTCGCTTAGCGGAAGCTTTAGAGTTCCGTCCAGAAGCGCCGTGACTGTTTCCGGGGGCGCAGGGATCCGTTCATCATCGGACTCGTCCACCTCACAGTAGTGTTCCCCTTCTTCATCTAACTCAGTTTCTAACCCGTTTACTTTATCAATTGCCTCTCTAGACCCAAACCCGTTTGTACCTTGGCCGCTTCCCGTGACCTCTCTAGACCCAAACCCGTTTGTACCTTGGCCGCTTCCCGTGACCTCATCATCTGATGCTTCGCTTCCGCTTCGCTTGTCCAAGTCCAGAGTTTCTGCTTCGGGAGTTTCTGCTGGCCTGCCGCTGGCCTGTGGCTGGTTCAGCGATAACCGCCTCCCAATCTGCAGCTCTATTGACCCCACGTACTGGAAGCAGTGGGCGCAGACCAGAGCGTCAACCTGGAAAAGTACCAGCAGTGGTTTATGTAAACTTCATCAATCCGTTCTGTCAGTCTGCACTTTGGCAGATTGACAACCTTTCCGTTCTCCAACTTAATGTTTCTCGCAACGGTTGACTTTAGTAGGGGGCAATAAGATTTCATGGAACAGAACAAAAGAAGAGTGACAATCAGTCACCTTGACAGGCTTCACCGCTGGTGACACAATAACGAATTTTCTCATTGGACTCTTAAGTTCTCCTTTGTGAAGCTCACAGAGCATCTGATAGACAACAGTAATCAAATCGCTACTGCGGTCTTTCCTGTGGGCTGCAGCTGCTGGGGGGGGTCATCAGATGACACGCAATCAATCAAAAGGAGGGATCAACTGTCATGGACACAATCTGGCGCCTGAGTCAAGTGATGCAAAGTAGACCCCATGTGCCCCCTGAAACAGGACGCACAAACCTCATGGAAGACTGTCGCTTGAGATAGACTGAAGCCTCATCATATGGATCCTTTACCTTGTTCGCCGTGTCCTGAGCAGCCACAAGCGGTGGCTCAATCAGCACAGGGTCTCCCTCCTCAAAGGTCTTGCTTGCAAAGATACCTGCAGGACAAACACGCGCCTGCCGATATATGTGGACGTCTCTAAGTGCAGGAGGTGACAAATGAGACGAACTACTTTGCTTGAGAGAAATCGCTTCCTATGGCGGCAATGACTGGTGTCAAGCATGTAGAGGTTTGCTTCAAGGTACATCTTGGAGGTGATTGAAGCATCCATTTACCTTTGCCTTTGCCCTCCCCCACGTCCCTGACCACCAGTCCCTCACCAATGCCAGTAACTTTCAGCGCAGAGTAGAACCTCTGCAGAGCAGAGCAAATACTATGAGGAGACTCCAGTGGAACAATCATTACATTAAGTTGCAACTATGACGGGGTTGTGGGAACGTCTTCGGGCAACTGGGAAAGAGGCCCAGAGAGGCTGCACAAGTCCACAATAAGTTGGCATACCCTGCCACCAACAAAGAACTTTATGCTCAAACCAATGCACATGCTGATCAAAGGGGCTTCTGAATGTAAAAAGACCTTTGAACATTTGAAAACAGGAAGCTCTTCTCAATTAAGAATGTGAGTGGAACTCATAGTTCGGTGGGCAACAGCACCTCAAGGCCTTGAGGCTCTGTTCATATTCTTGCTGCTCAAAACCTTTAAGTGAGGAAAAAAGCGTCTTGCCACTTGACCCGAAAGGAGGTGACGAAAGAGGGGCCTGTAGTCAACCTTTTCCCAAATGGTGGTACAAAGTTGGGCACATCAGCAAGATGAGGTGGCGGTCTCACCTGCATCCGCTGTGGCGAGGGCGTCTCTACCATCTTTGCCACCACTCTGTCCATCTTCTCCATCCTGATCAAAACCTTATGTACACGCCCCCGCATTCCTTTTGAGACGCTTGTCCTCCCCTCGCTCGGTCAAGGAGACTAAGTATCTTTTTAAATAATCAGACCCCCGGCTCATAGGTGATTGAAGACTCACGACGGTGCTCGAGGATCCGAGTAGCTGTGGTGCCTTGATAAAGACGCCCTCAGACGCCCTCACATTGGCATTCGCATTGTGCGCCTCCTCCAACAAGTTCTCCACAACTTGCAAGGTTTCATGTTGAGCAGCTTTCTTCGAGGACGAGTAGTGTGGTGTTGAGCTGCTGTACGGAGAGACAACCTTCTTGATCGTTGATATCTGCATGGTGACGTCTTTGACTGGATGTTGCACCGTTCGATGAAGTTCCCTCTGCCATTCAGGATCATGACCTCATGTCCTTGAATTGAAGACGTAAATCCAACGAGCAGGTGGAGTACCGTAGTGGCACGGACAATTCGCACCAAAAATACTTAATACGTCAGGCCTTAGTGCGAAAATTTCCGGAAATTATTTTGACCTTGGTGCGAAAGTGCGAAAACAAAATAAATCAGATGAAGGCTGAAAACACCACAAAACAGGCCTAAAACACTGTAAATTTTGGCTGGTGCGAAAAGAAAATATTCCTCGTAACCCTGGTGCGAAACCAAGAAACGGAAATAAATAATTTTCGTAAGAGCCTGGCGCGAATTGTCCGTGCCACTACGGTATACCTAATCGCTTGCATTGCATCAGGTTCCCTCTCAAAAGAGTCTTACTATTAGTTTTACATGCAAGCTCCAGAAGCGCCATTGCTTTGAAAGAAGGGCAGAAGTTTTCTGTAGTGAGCCTGCCACACAGAGCTGCACTTACCTACAGCAGAGCCAGTTTACGGGTTGACTGGTGTCTAATCCTAAACAGGAGGACAGGTTTCTTATGATTCTAAAAAGTTGCAAAACGGTGTGGTTTTAGCAGCATTGTGCTGGATGCCTTAAGGCATGGCAGTGCGTGACGGGATGACACAAGGTCTCAGCAAGAGTTTCCTTCACTCTGTCTGCTGCAAATGCAGAACTTGCAGATTGCAGCTTCTTGGGCTGCTGCTTTTGGCACTTTTCGCAATCACTTATGCAGGGCCAGATCATTACAAGACCCTTGGAGTTGACAAGAGCGCAAGTCAGCGCGACATCAAAAAGGCCTTTCACAAGCTTTCATTAAAGTGAGTACACTGCAAATGGTGGTATTAAGTACCTTTCTTCCCCTCTCAAGCCTCTCATTTGCTATCTTTATAGAAAGTATTTCTGCATTCAAATGGGTACATTGCTGTAGGGGAGGGTGACCATGAGGATCGCAAAAGCTCTTTCCTGAACGAGGTTGTTGACAACTCTTACAAGGATATCAAAGGGGCTAGCTGTTGGGGCAAGCATCTGGTACCTTCATATCTGGGAGGTGCGCTTTCAGTGTCGTGATACCGTAATCTCCATCACACTTGACCTCCATGCCTTCATGAATGCTGTATGTTGCAAAGGCTGCTTTAGAAGACAAGACTCAGATCACATGGCGAATGGGCAGAGATCGTAATGAGATGCCCATGGTTCTCACAATGAATTCTGCTTCTTTGCAGGTATCATCCAGGTAAGATGCCTTGAAGCATGTCTCTTTGTCAAGCTTGTGGTCTTGTCTCAACCTGTGTAGAAAAGTCTTTTTGTACCTTGCACTGCACTGCAATGGTGACATATGGCTAATTCACATATGAAGGCTTTGAAGGTGCGGCCAAGATCTAGCTTTGATTGCAAACCCCAGCTTTCAGGAGTGCTCCATCTAGCAAGAAGAAGCGCAAAGAAAAAGAATCAGATTTTGCCTTGCTAGTGAGGAAGAAGAAGGGGGTATGGATTGAGACAGCCGTCGGCTTGTACCATGCAGACAGCAACAAGAAAGGATGCGCTAGCTTTCTACTGAAAAGAATCTGATAAAAGTCAAGAGGCCTAAGGTCATATTGCAATGCCTTCCAGTAGACCGAGCATGACTGCTGAGGAAGCCCTCTGGATCCCAGCCACCAAACAAAGAGCAACGCATATGGCGATCGCTCCATTCCGACCATATGCTTCAGCAGGACCCCGTCTTTCTTGAATGTGCATTTGTATGCTGAAACTTATCCGTCCCCCTCTAGATAAGAACCCTGGGAACGAGAAGGCCGCAAAGAAGTTCACTGACATCAGCGCTGCGTACGACACATTGTCCGACGAGAAGAAGCGTCAGATCTACGACCAGTACGGTGAAGAAGGTTTGAGTGGGGGGGCAGCTCAAGGAGCGCATGCCCAGCCAGGCGCAGGGTTCCATGGGGGAGGTTTTCCAGGGGGAGGACGTACCCAGTACACGTTCCAAAGTGGGGGCGGTGAGTTGACACTTTTGTGAGGAAGATTCTTTAAGCCTCAGTCCAGAGGTTCATTGTCAGTTGTTTCTGAACTTAGCCTTGTTGCAAGCTGAGCTCCACATCGGCGCTCTTGAGATGTCCTAGAGCTAACACATTCTGAAGGTGCTGGTGGAATCTGACGTTTAACTGAGCCTTTTTCTTTCATAACTTTCTGGACCACTCTTGTTGCGTCGGTCATACTCTGTCTCAGAATCATAGACTCTTTCAGAACATCAGCGATGTCTCAACAGCATCTGACATTTGCCTGCCAGGCTAAGGGAATGTTGAAGCAAAAGGAACCGTTTCCATGTAGGGAGTCCCAGAGGACAAATAAGGAAAGTAATGATTGGTTTTTGCCCTTCTGTTTGAGGTTCTCCTTTGTACCGTCTTGCAGTGAACAATCGCCTCTCTGTTTCTTTCTCGTTGGAGACAGTCTCAATGCCTTCCGAAAACATCCCTTGACTTCAATGTTTTGGAGACTAAATCTGTCAAAACTTGTGTCCAGGGGGTCCCGATCTCGGAGATATTTTCAGCACCATTTTCGGGCAGGCGTCTCGGGGGAAGCAAGGATCTTCGTTCGGGTTCGGAGGAGGTGGCGCCAGTGCTGGGAGGGGCGGCGGCGGAGGTGGAGGCATGTTTGAGAAGTGAGTCTTTCTTACGTTATAAAATGCAAACGCTGCTTAGCATACTCTCAGGCGATTTTCTTGTGCGTAAGCACGATAGAGCAGACTGTGGCTGCCCGACTCAACGACACTCAATGCTTATAATAATGAGGCAGGACGTCAAGTTGCCAAGGATTCGCGAGTGGTCTCCCTGGTTTATGTTCAATACACAGCTTGTGCGCTGTTATTGGATCTGAGCAGCATGTTGTGTTGAGGAATGACGTTCCACGAAGTGGAAATACTGTCGTTTTACCGGCACTCGAAGCTACACTGCATCAACTCTATGTTTGTGTCTGCCATGAGCATTAACGTGCATTAGATCATCGCTTTGTGAAGTCGAACGGTGCCCCTTAAGTAGCAGTAAGAGACAGATAAGAAAAGTGATGAACAATTCTGCCTGGCAGGAAGGGTTGCTTGTTAAAGAACTCCTTGTGCAAGAAACGATTCTTGAGTGATCCTTAGCACGTGGCGTCCTTGTGCACGCCAGCTTGTTCGGCGGTTTTGGCGGTGGCGGTTTTGGCGGGGGCCAGCAACGGGGAAACACGTGGGACTCGCTCAAGCACGTGGAGAAGCTCACCGGAGCGACGTTTGCGGACAAAGTCCAGGGGCCCGAGAACGAGATGTGGGTTGTGTTGTTCTACCTGCCGCAGAGTGAGTGACGCCACTTATGTTGGTTTGGATACCTTGAAACGAATCGCATTTCGCTCCGGTTCACCACCATGATACCTCAGTGTCAACTCGAGGGAGGCTTACGCCGTCTATCAGAACCTCCTTATAGGACATGTGCACTTCACGAAAGCATTTGGGCTTCATCGAAAACAGCGTGGACGTCAAGGAAGCTAATTCCAGCCTTCAGACGTTCCCACAGGCCACGAAAGTGCCGCAGCGAAGCCGGGGCGGAACGCGCCGCCAAGGACTGAATGGGCCTCGTCGCCAATCCGAGACACCCCAGATTCCTTTTTGGTCAACCTCCTATCTGAAATTCTCCAGTGTGTTGCACTCAAAGTGTGTCCTGATTACATGATTTGTCGTTTCCACAGCTCAAGAGAGCGCCGCAGTAAAGACTGAGCTGGAGCGCGCCAGCAATAATATTGGAGTCGTCAAACAGACGCAGTCAATCTCGAAATCATCCGTACGATGCACTCTTTCACAGTATCTCAACTTGAATTGTGTATCGACTCCGTAATCATTGCGGCACTCCCAGAGGTCAAGAGAGCACCGCAGTGAAGGCCGAGAAACGCCCAATGAACGCCGCCAAGGAGTTGGATGGCCTAGTCAATGATCCACGACACCTCGGATTCATCATCGTTCCTTTCTTATCTGGAGTCTTCAGCTTCTCTCCAAAGCACTCTTAGTGTGCTTCGCCATACAGAAAAGGAAGAAAGCATCATTTGATGCATCATCAAAGCAGACTTTGCTAGTCTCTCAGAGCTGTCTATCGGTAAGCAAGGTTTCCGACGTTCCCACAGGCCAGGAAAGCGCCGCAGTGAAGCCCGAGCTGGAGCGCGCCGCCAAGGACTTCGACGGCCTTGTAATTGACCTTAACACCCTATTAACCACTTCAGTCCTTTTTTATCAAAGATCTTGCACCCTTTCATAGTCGGATTCAATACCGATTACATTACGTGAGGGTTCACGTCGACCGAAAAGCTGCAAAAAGCTTTCCAGACTTTCTTCTGAGCTTGAAGCCAACATGTTGTCCGGTACACAGAGGTACATACCAGAGGACTATTTGAGCCTGAAGAGTACCGTACCTCCCTCCTGTCGGTACTGCAGAGGCAACACTGGAGGCCATGTAGGGTTTTTGGTCGACGCGCACCCTTATGTTACATAACTTACGTCACGTTCCCACAGGCCAAGAGAGCGCGGCGCTAAAGCCCGAGCTCGAGCGCACCGCGAAGGAGTTAGACGGCCTCGTCAAGTTCGGCGTCGTCGACTGCCAGGCGGAACGCGCGCTCTGCCAGGAGCGTGACGTCGGTCACGTGCCCACCGTGCACTTCTACCAGCCGGGGAAGAAGGCGGGGACGGTCTTCACGGGGGAGCCGACCGGGGCGGCGATCAAGAAATTTGCGGTGGCCAACATTCCAAACCACTCGATCAAGCTGGATGAGAGCAAGTGAGTGAAAGTGGCAGGGATTTGCGTGGGTCCGTTTGAACCAACGAGTCTCATTGAGGTTGTGAAGAGAGATGTCGGAGCTCACTGAGGCGGAATGCGCTGGTGAAACGCATTTGGTTGATTTGGACGAGAGCAGATTACTGGTCTTTGGTGCGAGGTGCGTCAGTCGCGGGTCAGGGTGCCTGTTCTTTTTTAGCCTGATATCTGTAAGGTAGTCACAAAGAAGAGGAGCCATATCGTTATATTGTGTAAGGGTGGATGTACCGAGGTGTTGTGAAGCAGCGCGAAGGCTAAGGTAGCGCTTGTGGTGGTTACTATTGTTACCCAGATACGCAAGCTGGACGCATTTCAGCGAGCAGTTTCCCCGAAGATGCCACTGAGGTCTCTGGCGTCGAAATGATTCCAGTGTCGTTAAGGTAAATCTAGATTCGGCGGGCCTATGATCACGGAAGACTGCGGTGGCCATTGTCATATAGTGGTCGAAAAATCTGCTTTCCTGTGCGAGACGTTCTGGCTACGACAAGCGTATGCTTACAAGAGTGGCAGATAGCCTGGTCAGTTGGCATGCACAGAAACTTCTGGCTGCTAATCAGGCTGATCCCCTGAGTCTCCGTTTGTTGGAAAGCAACCGGTGCTTAACCCTTTTTCAAGGCTGGTTACCGCCGGAGTCCGGTTATTGGACAGTTAACCACTTCTTGACCAGCTCCTAACCATCCGTGGGTAAGGGCCAAAAGCTTGTGTGATGCGAAAGAATATTAGTCAAGATCTCTCTCCGATTGCAGCTTCGAGCGGCGGTTCGGTCGGTCCCCCAACCTCCCCCGGGCGGTGCTTTTCACGAAGAAGGCCTCCACGCCCGCCATGTGGCGCACTCTGAGTGGGCGCTTCCTGGACCGCGTCGTCCTGTTTGAGATTCAGGTAAGCTCCCGCCTGAAGGCCTATTCTGTCCCACGTCAAATTGACGGTGCTTTTTGATTCCTCTACAGAATACGGGGAGCTAATCATGCACGTCATTTCACAAAGTGCTTGGAAGTGAACGTTGGGATTGACATGGAGTTCGTGCCGAGAAGCGGCGTTTTTCAATCCGGAAACCTTCCAAGCATGCGCTGTTGTGCAATTTTTGCATCAAGAACTATTGGACAAGTCGACGGGCTTTCTCGGGCTATCTATCGCTGAAGGTTCAGCTTAGTTGTCCTTCGTGACCCTTCTTATCTCGAAAGGTGAAGCCGCATATGAGGTGCGTTTTGGCTGCCAACCAAAAGAAGCCCTGTCAGGGAGCATGGTCAACCGAAATGGCACAGTGTGTAGAAACACGAGAGAAGGGGTGGGGACACACGAAAACGCAGGGACAGAGGGACAGGCATTTGAATGTATAATTGTGTCTTAGGCAAGGGACTTTGAAGGCGAATGTTCCATCTGAGTATACAGGGTTTGTCAGAAGCATGTTCATTATTCCACAGATGGGCATCCGTCAGATACTGTGCGGATTCAGTACTGAGTATGATGTTCCTCAGATCTTAGCGTTTGTAGAAGCCCTTTTTAGAATTATAAGACGAGCATCCGTCCAATATTGTGCATTTTCAGTAAATGAATAGCTTTATCCCAACCCGGCAGGTCGACGACGCCGGACAGTCCGAGCTCGCCGCGCGCTTCAGCGTCCGCAAGATTCCTTCAATCGTCGGACTCCTCCCGAGCGGGGACCTCGTTCCGTTCACCGGCGACACCAAAAAAGTGTCCGCAATTTCCAAGTGGATGGCCGAGCTTCAGAAGAAGGCCGACGCGCAGCAGAAGAGCGGGCTGAGCGCGGTCCCGGTTCTGAACAAGGTGACGCGGGGGGCGGTCTGCGGGGGGGACGTGCCGGTGTGCGTGATCGCGGTGGTGCCGAGGGGGAAGGAGAAAGTAGGGCGGGAGCTTTTGGCAGAGGTGAGAGTCTCGGTTGAACGGCGCACGAGTTTTAAAGCACTCGGCTGACAATGCGCCATCGGTGCCTTGGTATTGGTTGTCGGAAGCTTGTAGACTCGTGGTTCTAAGTAACAGAAAAGCGGGTGTATCATTTCAACCTCATCCACTGTAGATGGTTTGAAAGGACCAGTCTGCACTGGCCCTGTTCTTCACTACTCGGTCCATGCTATGGTTGGGAGAAGTCACAGCGGGCAGCTTTGACGTGTTCCCCAGCTTCGGTGGATCATTACTTAGCATTATCGCAGACAAGAGACGCGTTAAGGTGGTCCTATCCAACTTTGCCCTTAAGTATTTCTCTGGCCTAAAGTGAAATCTGATTCAAGTGGCCTGTTCGAGACCGGTACGTGCTGAAGAAGCAACTTTCTGATATCCGGTTTGTTGCTCTCGCAGGTTGCGCGGAATATTCAGTCCGGACGAAGGGCGGGCGCTTCTTCGCTCGGCTTCGCTCTACTTGACGAGAAAGCACAGCCCGGCTTCTTGACGGCGTTCCCAGAGGCGCGAGCTGCGAAAGGAGTACCGAAGTCTGAGATTTTGGTCTTAGCTTACAAACCGAAAAGGCAACGGTACGCCTCTTATATCGGTAAAGCAGATCCGGCTGGCGTGGAAGACTTCGTTTCGAGGGTACTCAGCGGAGACGCAGCGTTTCATAAAACAAAGCACGAACCCGTCCTGAAGTGAGTTTGCCAAAGCCTTGATTTTGAAACTGATGTTTGTATATTAGACCCGCGTTCCTTGGCGAGCGACTGAGGCGCAGAGCATGGGCAGACTGGGGCGCTTACATTCCCATGATCTGTTGCGAGAGATTGATCCGGATGCGCGCAGAGCATGGGCCCCGGGTCCATATTTATCGCCACGCGCATGGGTGGTCTTTAACATTCACTAGCTACTCATATCATCCATTATGCATGAGACAAATTGCGCTAGCTGAGTTTTTTATAATCCGATTAGGCATTCGAATGGACTCGGTGGACGCTCAATAGCTATGTGTCCCATGAATTTTCGAAAGCACATAGGGCCCCGGGCATTGCATGGAGTCCGACAACGCCGAAAGCTGACGGTCAAGATGGAATATAGCCTGCGTTTGGTTGTCAGGGTCGCAAATTGATGCGTCACAATTACTAAGCTGACGTGTGCACGGTGCTGCCTAGTCATCTAGCCGGCTGTATCCCGCCTAGCCGGCATGATGAGATCATTAACGGCGCGAGATATGGTAACATGACAGCAATCAGTGGGCGGTCGATATACACCAAGAATTGATTCATTTGAGGAACACTGGCAGTATCACATGCACATGAGCGGAATCGCGCCGTGCATAAGGTCGTCTGGTCCCATATTGTAGACTTCAGAATATTTGCAGATTGTTATGTTACAGTGGACCTACTGGGCACCGGGCGTTGCCCGACATGCCGTCTTATTCGCCTAGCTAGACTCGGAGTCAGTTACTACCGCTTATTCTGGCCGGTTTGCTGTAACTGCCCGTTCCTTTCTTCCTTCCCTACTTGAGAGTGAGTGTTCTCTAGTCCCTATCACTGATCTGCTGATCCTACGCTCTCTAGCTCGCCACCTAAGTCCTGCCCAAAACTAAGAGACATCTGAAGTGCGCAGCCTCGTGCAAGCGACGGGACAAACTTTTGCTGTACTGGCGATTCGATGGTACTAATCCAAAGCCTAGGCCTTATTTCTGTCACCTCTTGCTTCGATCTGAAGCAAGTCGAAGCTAGTGTCTAAACTCACATCGCCTACACCGATCTCAACGGGGAGTTGAGGTTGCGAAGCTAGTTCTCAAAACAGACTCCTAAGCCGAAGGTTGACCTGATACTACACAAAGACTGACCTGATACTACACAAAGACTGGCAACGGCCCCAATCTCCCGGAACGTTGTAACAACCTGGAAAGGGTTCCGTGCCTTGGTTTTTTGAGTTTTCTTCTCCTACGCTTTCTCTTTATTATCACACAGCTAGACGTTCCCGGTTACCCTACCCTCTCTTCTACACTGGCCTCACTGCACGCTGCAAAACTGGTTACCTAACTTGCTCATGACCACTTCGTCTAGCAGAAGGGCATCTAACCGAAGCCTGACCGAGGTTGGTTAACGGTAGTCTCCCCCCTTATTGGCTTCAGCTTTTTTATCCCCCTTCAGACGGACCACCTTATCCCCTCCCTAAAAATGGCAGCACTTCTGCCCCCCACTAGCGAAGCACTGCTGCCCCCCCGCGTTGTTACAAGTGGGGTTCAGATCGCACGGCGTCGTCGTGGGCTGCCCATTTCCGTCGGCCAGGCAAAAAGTCGTCCCCGCGGAGAAGAGATTACTTCCCTGTGGCGACCCGTTCACCACGCACTGTGCGTTGATCTCCGCCCCGATAACCCCCCCCGCGCACGGGACGCACAACCCGAGCACGACTTCCAGGTCGAAGCAGTTGCAGCCGCTGGTCCCCTGGCCGCAGTTCTGCTGGCAGACGCCGTCCACCGTGACGCCGTTGATGGAACAAAAGCCGGCCGGAACCGACGGCGTAGGAGCAGGGGTGGTCGGGGCAGGAGTGGTCGGCGCAGGGGTTGTTGGTGCAGGGGTGGTCGGGGCGGGGGTATTCGGGGCGGGAGTTGTGGGGGCGGGGGTTGTGGGGG
>DF237772.1:0-13416 GCA_000708835.1 Klebsormidium nitens | reverse complement strand
TCGGGGCGGAGTTGTGGGGGGGGGAGTCGGAGTGGAGCAGACCTTTAGAATCTCTTGAAGAGTTGGGACGCAGTATATGCCTGTTGGATAAGATATGAAGCGTTAGGATGTAATGGTGATATACGTTTCAGCGGCAGTATCTGCTTCGAGGGATCGAGGGGTTGATTTGCCAGGCATTGCAGAAACTTAAACTGGACAAACTTTTATTCTTTCAACCCCCTAAAGAGAATGTTGCTTCGCTCTCCGAATGCGCGAACCCCTATCATCGCGACTCCCCTGTTATGTTAAGCTCCTCTAGCCGATTGCGCAAGCAGATTGCGCATGAAAGGGTCACCTGGGTAACAAGAATTAAAACGGGATTAAGAGGCCCTTTTTTGATATAGAATAAACCACGGCCATCAAAACTCTAAAGGGGGAGGTATTTTTGCAGCGGTTCTTACCCCCCCGTTCATGGTCCAAGCAGCACTTGCTCTGCCCGTTCCTACACAGCTTTGATGCAACAATATGATTAAGGCGAGTCTGGTCATTAAAAACCGAAACAGGGTGTGGTTTTTGTTAGTGCTTCTCACCCCCCCGCTCGTGGTCCAAGCAGCACGTGCTCTGCCCGTCCCCGCACAGCTGGTCATACGGCGGCTGATCGATGCAGCAGTACATGTCCCCCATTTGGAATTGCGGCGGCTGGGGGGTCACGAAACACGTATCCAGTTGGAACCCATCCTTCTTATACGGGCAGTCGGTAGGACCAACCGGGCGGTTGAAGTCGATCAGACGGCAGTACTCCTCGGGGGGGATGGTTCCGACTGCCCCCGGACAGTTACAGGTCGGGGGAAGAGTGGTCGGGGCAGGAGTTGTTGAGGGGGGGGTAGTCGGGGCAGGAGTTGTTGAGGGGGGGTAAGTCGGGGCAGGGGTTGTTGGGGGGGCGGTTGTTGGGGAAGGAGTGGTCGGGGGAGGAGTCGGCGAGGGAGTCTTCTTCTGAGCGCAGACGTCTAGGATCTCCTTCAGGGTCGGGACGCAGTACACGCCTGAAATTGAATGAAACGGGGCGGGATTAAGCTTCGTTTTCCTTTGTTATCGACGGACGAAAACAGTTTTTCAGAGGGGAACCTACATGCAAAAGGCTGTGTTTACCCGAATTTGTACGAGCCATTCTTTGGAGTTTGCATTTTCGGAGCAAGCCTTTGGAGGTACCATTCGTCCTCGAAACCCTGCGGAATAAAAGTTTCGAAGGACGCCAACTCAACCGTTTGAAGTACCACGAGAAGAGTCCCCGACCAACCTTTCTTGTTGCGTGTGGCAAGGAGTCTCTTTCTGAGTCACGTTTACGGCCCTTCTTGCGACTTTCAAGTTTTGTTTCGGTCGCAAATCCAGCCCTTCTCCTGATGTTCGATTTTCATATACAGGGTTCATCGAAGGGAAGGTAGCACTCAAAAGCTCACCTCCTTTCGTGTGATCCAAGCAGCACGTACTCTCCTCGTCCCCGCACAGCTGATCATACGGCGGCTGGTCGATACAGCAGTACAGGCTCCCCTGCTGATATAGCGGCGGTTGAGGGCTCACGAAACACGCGTCCAACTGAAAGCCGTCCTTTTTGAATGGGCACTCGTTGAACGCGTTCGTCGGTTTGTCGAAGTCAATCAGGTCGCAGTACTCCTCGGGGGAGACGCTACCGACCGCCCCGGGGCAGTCGCAGGTACGTACCGGGGGAGTGGGGGCGGGGGGGGAAGGTGTGACCGGGGGGGGGTTCCCGCAGGTGGCGAGAGTACCGGGGAGACCGTCGGAACGGGGAACAGACGCGCCGCAATTTCCGGGGCAGCAGATTCCGAGAGTGCCTTCGGCGTTGCAGCACCTGTGAAGAAGATAAGTTTCGATGTTATGCTGGCTAAGACATTAGTGCTTGGGGGGGTAAAGGAAACCGACAATCTTAAGAGTAGGAATGCATGCTTTACACCCGTACTCACCCTCAACCCCCAATTTAAACTAACCATCTTCCAGGCAGTCCGTTATTCAACAATCTGGCCAGTAGACTCCACAAGGTCAAGGGATTGTAAGGAGGGGCGTAAGCAGGTGTAATATGAAAAACAAGCGAAGGGCTCGAAAAAGAAAAGACTTGATTGAATATTTCAGCAATTTGCATATGAAGAGGTCAGGATTTATTGGCTCCAATATTCGTGCGTTCCCGCTTGCTTTGCATAGCCTTGGCTCTCATCTGCTGCAACAAACGAGTTTAAGAAGACCGTCTTCTCATCTGACCGATCACTTGGTGTGAAAAAGAAACAAAATATGTTACTTTAAGAAGCAGGCATGCGAAGGCCGTGACCTTCCCGGACCAAGTTCACAGCGACGTTTCAACATCCTTGCAGCGGGATCACCTTAAGGCCTGACTCAGAAAGACACGAGCTTTGCTGAGTCTGCAAGTTGCTCAAGAGCTTTGATCAAGTGAAGGTCAGTGGCCGGCCGTGCCTAAAATGATGGTCGTTTCCCAGCTCACCTGTTTGGCAGTTGGCTATAAACGTCACACCTGTCGCCGCAGGGGGTTTCTGCAAATAAGAAGACACTTTTAGCTCGCAGTCTTGATCCCTTTCAGTCCAGACTTTGCGGTTGATAAAGTAAAGAAAGCTTGAACCTTGTAAGACACCTGGAGGAACTCATAGGTACCAAAGTAGGCCTTACACAAAACCCAGACTTCAGCAGAGCAGGAGTAGAGGCGTGCAAATGAAACAGGCACAGTAGCGGGTATAGGTTACCATTTTAAGCCGCAGGGCTGACCAACACTCTAAAGAGCTGCACTGGCCAAAAGACGAACACGCTACTTCCTCATGGAAAGGCTCGGTGAAAGGGGGACAAAGCCAAAGATTGGGACCGAGCGAAGACCTTTGCTTGGACCTTCATTTTCCGGAGGTGTAAAGCTAGCGGTACTACGATAGCTCTGTTTGGTAGACAGGAAAGCCCAAAATTCGGGCAAGGATGCGGAGGGCAACGAAGAAGGGACAGGAGCAGAATCTACATTTTGTCATGCCGTTTGAATCTGTGTAGTCATGGGGTAGAACAATCTGGCGGACTTTCGTTGTAAGACGAGCGTTCAAGGTCCCAATGAAAAGCAGGGCCAGACTTAAGGCAGGACACACCCCAACAGATTTGACGAAACGCATCTGTATGGGCACTGCCCGCCCCCCAGATAGCAGACTGACCTCTATTAGGCAGGATTATGTTTACTCCTGAGTGACCCACCCTTGCGACCAAAGAGCGGAGAGAAAGCTCTTGAAACCTTCTCCTTCGAGGGGTGCCCCAGTTCCGTGTACATTTTGAAGAAGAAGCCTTAACCTTTTTGACACCTTCTCTTTCGAGGTGTGCTTCACTTGCGGGTACGTTCTGAAAACAAGCTTCTTTTCATCAAAGGGACGGGGGCTCCTACCTTCGACTCCAAAATTGGGCGGGACGAACCCAAAGTTTTTGCAGTGGGGGGTCAGCTGGTCGCCCTCAAACCCGTCGCATCCCATGACGTCACAGCAGACGTAACGCCCCTGGGGGTCGTTATTGAAGTAACACTGGGTTGGAAAATCGACAGCGGAACCCAGTCCGCAGACACTGGTTGCTGTGGAGGGGGGGAAGAAGACAGCCAGTACGAACAGGAGGAGGAGGGGGGGTGCAGCGGAAAGGCGGGCCATCTACAAGGGCGGAAACGAGGTAGTCAGAAATCTGAGGGATTCGGGACGGAACTTTTCTGTGTCCTCTATGGTTAGAGATAAAATTACAATAAAATAACTGGGGTGAATGAAATTCAGTCGGTACTCGTCACTGACTTTGTCAGCCTGCACATGCAACGCTTCGCAAAGGCTGTATCTTCTAAGCATTGTGGTCCACATGAGGGGAGGGAATATCTGAAGCTACCCACACGCAAGAAGCGACACTCAATTCTGGATGAACTCAATTGAAAGCCCTGGATTTCAAGTTAGGATCTGCCAGAATCTTTGCAGGAAGGGGGCTCTGAAAGCGAGTCCGAAATAGAGAAGTTTTGAGGAGACCCAGCGTTTCAGCAAAACCACGTCTCTCCTTGATGCAGATTGCAGACACCCTTTCTTTTAACTCTTTATCTTTGGAACAAGCAATGCTTGGTCGACCCAAATTGTTTCCATCTCATCAGTACAGGCAATGGGCTGCACTTATTTTTCTCAACATGGGGCAATGGCTTCAAATAGGTTACCTTTCTCAAAGTCGTTGAGCCATTAGCAGGATGCGCTAGCTCACCTTAGTTGCTACAAGCTACTTCTCTTTGTGCCCCGGCGGTCGACCTTTCACCTGTCTAGCGTTGCCTCACCTTCTTCTTGAGAGATATTGCTGGAAAAGGACTGGCAAGGAGCATTTGAATAAGGGTCGACGTTCAAAGTGGGGGTGTAGGCTGAAAAGGGCGGGCACGTTAGACTAGTACTGCCGTCACGCAAAGGACGAAGATATGAAACTTAGCAGGACCAGGCGCGCGCTTGGAAATAGTGCAAAAGCCTGTGTTGCAAGTCGTATTTACGTGCAAGCTGCCTGGTTTACTGACGTCCCGGCTCTAAGCAGACGCTACACTAGAACGTACTTAAATGGCCCAGGACTGCTCGAGACTGAAGACTAGCCTTGCTCAGCGCCCTCTGCAGCTAGGCTTTCAATTCAGCGGGTCACCAGAACCCTTGCCGCATGATCACAATGTAGAAAATCGTCGCGACTAATTAGAATTAACGAGTCTCTGTTTGGAAATCGCTACGTTCTACGGCGGCCTGCGCGCAGTCAGAGAAAGTCAGGACTCAAGCCCAGTGACTCAGCCAAGCAGCTCATGCAAGTACCGTACGGGTGCCTATTGGAATAGAGCCACGTTCACCAGCTGGAGGACCGTACTTGGTACGTTTTGCATGCAGTACGTAGGTATACCTATATATCCTACCCCGCCAGTGCTTCCTGCTTTCTCGGCATTATGTATATTGTAGGTACGGTACTACATTTGTAGGCTGCTTCCACCTCAAAGGTACACAAAGTAGGTACCGTGGTGCACGTTAGCTACCTAGCACACTTTCCACACCTTGAAATGCCACTTAGAAATCTGCCAAACACAGAAATGCAGGCGTGTACCGACGTGTTCCGATTTTCTATTATGTCGGAAAACCGTCCTTCCAGAATCCAGATGTCTAGCCGGAATGCCGGGAAGATGACGTGAGCCAAACGGATCAGCCGGCCAATGGTGAGACTGGTAAGAAGTGACCGGTGCGATGAGTACCAAAGGAAGTTTTGGTAGCTATTACCAGGCTAGGTAATATTAGCAGGATATCGAATAACCTCGTTCCAGGGCTGGTCTACCCAATACCACCCAAGTCTGGTTATTGGAAACTTAACCACTTTTAACCAGCCCATAACCAGCCCAAACCATGTATGGTTACGGGCCAAAACCTTCTGCGCACCAGGTACCATCCCCCGGCCTCAAACTTGAGATCAGGCTCCCGGTCCATTGGCGCTGGCTTACAATGATCCAGATTCCATTACTCTCGGAGCGCGTGCCCGGCCCTGCCGGGCATCCGAGTCACGACGCACGAGGTACGACCAATGATTGGCTTATATTACTTGCATGCTTGCTTGCATGATACTCCGGACGGCCGGCAATGAAAATTGACAAGCTGAGGTAACCGTATGGTTAGTCTGGTGGTTAGGGTGGGATACCGTGGGAATGGGTGCGGAGCAGGTATCCTTTTGGGTTAAAGTTCTTGGTGTTAGTCGGAGCTTATTTTAATCTTGGCTTATTATCTTTCTTAGAGTATTATGGGCCCGGCGGCTTCTGGAACCTGGTCCAGCGGGTGAGGTAGGACTGTAATCTAGGCAGGTAGGTACCAGGTACGGTAGTATGGTAGGTACTACCTCATCGCTTAGCTGTCCGGCCAGACTCAACACTGCACAGCCGTTACTAACCGTACGTACCTACATACCTCAGACCTACTGTGGCTGGGACTCGCCGCCGCTCAGTGCAGTATTACCATGCCAGCTCACTTGGCCAGTGCCCCGAGGCTCGAGTGTGACTTTTATCAAATTTGGTTCTGAATCCTCTGCCCTCGTTTCCAACGGTTCAACGGACGCCAGACTCATTCCGCGACTCCTCCAAACGCCTTGCGCCGCGGTGTCGCCCTGCGGGTCGTGTCAGATCCCCAACGGAACCCAGCTCGGCGGAACGGAACGCGCCGGACTGATCGTCACCGGCCCGCAAGCCCGAGAGAGGAGAACCGTTGATTCCTGCTGGGAATCAAGGGACTGTAGAGTCAACTCGGGTGATTGTAAAGATACGAACCTGATTCCCGTTACATGTCGGACAAACATTTCTACTGACTCGTACAAGGATGACTTCCACTGCATGACGGCAGGTTGATGACGCCGGACAGTCCGAAGTCGCTGCAAGCTTTGCCACGTCCGCAATTGAAGCTCCGGGCATCGTTGGACACCTTCGTGCGAAGACCTCGTACCATTCATTGGCGACACCGAGAAAGATTCCTCGATGCGAAATAGAAAGATAATGTTAAGCTAAGATAATAGTAACTGGGACGGGTAGGGTTAGCTTGGGGGTTAGGGTGGGTACGGGTTCGGAGCAGGTAAAATTGTTGGGTTAGGGATTTCAGTGTTAGTCAGGGCTTACTGTTATCCGGGCTTACTATTCAATTTTTTTGAAAGTTATGATTGCGAAGTGGATGGCCGAGCTCCAGAAGAAGGCCAGTGCGCAGCAGAAGAGCGGGCTGGGCTTGGTCCCAGTTCTCAAAAGATTGACGTGGGGCATGGTCTGCGGAGGAAACGCGCCGAAGTGTTTGATCAGCGGCGGTCGTGCCGACTGGGAAGGAGAAACCAGGGCGGAAATTTCGACTAAAGTACGAAGCTCGTTCGCTACTTGGGAGAGCGCCCAGTACGTTTGCATTGCAGAAATGGTCTCGCTTCAACTGCAGTCCACTTCCGTTTCGAAAGGCGGACGGAATCCGGTTTGCAATATTGCCAGGACTGAGCTTTCTTGGAGCCTGACCTCCCCTGTCTTAAACAGATTGCAGTTCTGTGGTACTATTAGAGGTAACGCTCCGGGCGGTCCAATTCAATCTCGTCTCCTCACGTTATCGAGCTTCAGCGGAGGTGACTGAGAGAGCCGATTCTCTTTTTAAAGGTTTAGATGATCAGCGCTGTCCCTGAAAGGGAGGTCTCTGCTAAGGTTGGCAGGCGTCGAAATGCGCGTCTTCAACGCATCGTCTCCAGCTTGGTACATTTATGTGGTTTGATCGACCGCGCTAATCGGGGTGATGGTCTGCTCCAAAACTAGTGAGATTTATTATGTACACAGCAGCGAAGCCGACTCAAAGTCTCGAGCATCACTTCTGACAATCACGGATGTCGAGTCGCAGGCAGTGTTCGGAACGAGTCAGTCTGGACGAACGTCCGCCGCCTCTCCGCTCGCGGCAGCGCTTCACTGAAAGAGAAAGCATAGGCCGACTTTCTTTCGGCGTTCCCTGATGCGCGTGCTTCAGGATGAGCGCCAAAGTCAGCAGTTTTGATCCAACTTAGGTAAGCATACAAACCGGAAAAGGCAACGTACGCTTCTGACAGTGGTAAAGCGGATTCCGCTGGCATGGGAGACTCCGTTTCATGGTTCCTCAACGGACGTTGGATATCCTGTCCCCAATTGATCGTGCCAAGGCGATTGCACATACCTGGCGACAATCTTGGCGTTTGCAAGAGTTGAACGTCATCTGACGGCTCAGCTGCAGCATTTCACAGACCCGCGCTTCTCAGCAAACGATCGAGCAAGGAGCGCAGGACAATATGCCTCACTGGCGGCAAGCCGGCGTGGGATCCCGTTTTGATTCTACGAGGAGACCTTGTAACGGCGTAGAGTAAAGTTGTTGGTCATTATCTGCCTTTCTTTATTGTTCAAGAAGGTCACCAATCATCAACGCGTCAAAATTCACGCAGAATAAGGATTTGAATTGCATGATGCTTGATTGGATTTGATGGCGGGCGCCGCGAGGCATGTGAAACGTGGATTGCGTTTCCTGCACGACAGTCTCAGTATCCAAGTCAACATGCATCCTATCACGGCGTCGGTCAGCACTTAATATCGTTTGGCCGTCATGCCGTCAGGCATTCATCAATATGCTGGATTATGTATATGACATCGTGGGCGCTAGCCAAGGCCATCATATGCTTGGTTTGCACTTGACCTGCGCCATCATAGTATACGTGTGGCCAAAACTTTTCATGTTGAAAAGGAGACAAGCCACCTTATCTAGCTCGTGACGGCTACAGTATTATGCGTATCTTGATTGCTTTGTTGTGTACTCAATATGCCTGGCACATGTCTTCAGCGTTAGCCGCGCAGGAAGTAGCCTAGATCCGCACCTCAAACGTGGGGGCCGCCCGCAGGCATTGACTCGGTGTCGGAACTTCTGAAAGTCACACATTTTCAACGGTCGAACGATCATGCTTACGACAGCGACGTGATAGGCTTAGCCCCAGCTATCATGCTGCAGCAAATCGGAACCATGTGAAATTCGTGACTCGACATTCAATAGGTTTCACTCTTGGTGACACTTATCGTAATAATGATACATTTTCTTGTTCTCGCAGATGCCGAGCCGCGACACTCAAGTCCGTTGATCCGCCTCAAACATCCTATCTGCAAACGCGAGCGCTGCGCGCACTCTGGCATATAGCTTATCCTGAAAGCGCAGCATGCTATGGTCCATACCCCGGTCCTTTTTACTCTTCTTGATCGTGGTCGGAGAACAATCCTCCGTATGCATATCATCGGAGTAATGCCGGACATGCATTAAGCCCGTGCTTACGTCCTTCCGCAAAAAACCCGGATTCAAACCGCTATCTTCGTCGAGGGAATGCAAGCCCAGCCAGCGCGCAGCGCCGACTTGGACCATGTATTTGGTGCGCTCGGATTTGGGTACGGGCTCCGAGCGCCGCCCGGGGACTGAGGCGGTGACCAGTTCGGAGCGGATGGAGGGGCCGTGGACCGGACACTGGAGGTGGTAAAACCTGCGACGGATAGCCCACGAGAGAAGATTCAGAGAGCTTTTCCAAACTCACGAAAGCCTGCTGAACTCTGTAAGATCAGTGTGGAGGTGGTAAACCTGCAGGGAATCAAAAACTTTCAAAGAGTTTTCCCCAGAATATACAACTGCCTGCTGAACCTTCTAATATCGGGGAAGTCACACGTACGCAGTCGCAACTTGTCTTCAGCGCTCAAGGTCTATGTGCAACTCTTGGATAACGTTTCAGCTACTCACGTTCTGCATTCGTCGCTGAGTTCAAAGGCTTTGACAAGAGAGAAGGACAAGAAAGAGGTCCCAGAAGTCTTGGACGCACCCCATTTATACGCGTGTAAAAGTTTCGCTACCGAAGACCCTCGACTGGCTGTACTCAAGATCAAGTCGAACCAATCATAGAAGAAGCTACTTTCAAAGAGCAACTCGGAAGGTCGTATTCCAAAGGCCTCGGACCGAGTGCGAAGTATTTGAGCACAAACGGAGTCTTTTCGTCGGTTCGACGTTCAGAAGCTTGATGTAAGCAAAAAAACCTGGCGAGGATCTGGCCCTTACCAGCTCTGGAAATGGAGCGCTCCAATTTTGGGCGTCTTAAAGTACGGGTCCAGGGCGTCGTGCCACGTGTCATACACTACGTGGGACGGGGCCAGAAACTCGTCTACGTCGGTGAAAAGGACGTAGTCCGAATCAGCAGCGCTCCTGGATTAAGATCGGATGGTTGACGTGCTTGGTTCTAAAATCAAAGAACAAATCAAGATTTTGGAAGATGACGTTCGGATCGGATAGTCGAGTAGTAAAAGGTATTGAGGGGGATGTTATGACGAAGCAAATGAACGGGGTCATGATTCTGCTACTTGAGGAGTCCTTACTAATCTTAGCTCTGAGATTTGTAGCCTTTCTCGACTGAGGTTGAGGGGTACGAGGAAGACAGTCGCTTTTCAAGACGGAGAAGCGGAGTTGAGAGTCGAAGAAGGGGACACTGCGAAAGCTCAATTCGTCTTTCACATTAAACAGAATTCTGATGAAACTTGTGCATTGAGAAAAGTGAACGGTTTGTGATGATGTTCCAAACTGCTTCAAGTGCAGACTTTTGCAGAACCATCGTTCTCTCAAAAGAGCTTTTGGCCGCACCACTGATCAGATATTATTATTATGCTTCTGGAACCCCCAAAACCAACGGCTTCAAAACAGAGAATTGTAGGCACCCGTAAGCATCAGGGTGCCGAAAACGAAATAAGCTGAGAACGTGAACAAATGGAAAAATTGAACCTTCAGGGAGTGCACCTTTAGGAGGTGCGACCTGAGAAGCTTTTGCGTTGATCGCTTTGCTTATCTACTGAGGTACGAAGACACTGGAAGCAAGCTAAGACCGAACTGAAAAAGTGAATTAACTTCTGATCGTCGAAAGAACCAAGAGGTAAAGAGCAGGCCCCAGTACGATGACAGAAAACAAACTAGGCTCACCAAAGAAGGCACACAAACAACGAGCTGAAAACGTCTGCCTCTCACCGGTAGTAGCAGTCATGGTAGAACATGTTCTGCCCGTTGTTGAAAGCCGCTACCTGAGGGGGGTGCCACTCGAAGTACTCCAGCTGACCCCCCCTTGCGAAGTATTCCAAAACCGGAATCACCTTTGGTGACACCCCTTTTGCTACGTAGTAAACTCGCACTTTGTTCGCCCCCATGAGGAGGTTGAACGCTACCCACTCCGCAAGCATTTCGTGGTGGTCGCCGTATAGCGGCCCTGTGCATACGGTGATGTTTGCGATAGCGCGCCTCCCTTCTGCTTCCCATTTTCGCACCCAGCGCGTCGAAACCTTTTCCTCTGCCTGGAGCAGCGCTCGGCGCTTCTTTTCGCCGTCCCCCCACCAAAAAACCTCTGCATCCACCCCCCCAAAATGGGCCCCTTTCCTTTTGCGACTCTGCTCCTCACCAAAACAATTTTGCAAATGGGAGTTCTGCCAGGAAGCAGCGTTCTTCCCACTTTCCAGCAGACTCCGTCCGCGAGACTTCGCCACTTTCGCAACCCCTTCCGACACTGCCTCGTTCAACACTTCCCCCTTCAAGAATCCCTCACTCTCTTTCCCCCCCTCACTCAAAAGCGCTCGCCTCACAATATTCGCAACCCTCGGAACCACCCGTCCCTGCGCCTGGTCGACAGCCACAAAGCGCCGCAGGTCTCTTCTCCCCTCAGGAAAGAGCACCCGCTCGATGCTCTCCTTATCGCCCGGGCGCACAACCGCCGCCAACTGAAGATCAAACCCGTCGTCACCTTCCGCCAGCAAACAGTGCCACTGCATCGCAAGCGACGGCTTCCCGCTCATATCCCCCCAATCCACGTGCATTTCGACGCCCTTGCTCTTCCAGCAATTCAGCACAAATTCCCCTCCCCCTCCACCAGCTTGCCCCCCCATTTGCTGAGGTGAGGCGTCCTCGTCTTCCTCATCTAAATCCCCCTCCTCAATGCCAAATCCGTCTCTGTCTTGGAACACCTTCCGGCGAGGGGGGTCAAGTACCCCAGGTTTTAGTAGGGGCGCCACGCTCCCCCAGATGAAGTCAGGGCCCCATCGACCGTCCTTCTCAAGCGGCCCTGATCGGCAGATGAGACACTCCCAATTCTGGGGATACCGCTGTCCTGATTGCACAGCCGCGTTAACTATGATTCGGCTAACCCTTGAGTCTGGGTTGACCACTCCCTTGTCTAGAAAGGCACTGATCAGCGACACGTTGGTTTTCGAATCTACTGCAGTGGCAGCCGCCGCTTTGATTATAGCCTTTGGCCCCGTCCGCTCGCTTATGAACTTGATATCTTCAAACCAGGTGTCTTCGGCTTGTGTATGTGAATCTTCTTCCGGTTCTGAGGCCTTTGCAAAGCGCCTGAAGAATGCATTGTCCCCGCCAACCTCAAAGGGCGCCCCTCCAGTATGGAACCCAGACAGAATGCCGTCCTGCCCATAAGAGAAGGTCATGATGCTCCATAAGCCACCGGCCAGTGCCAAGCAGAGAAACACGCAGAGAGCGCCCTCAAGGCGTAAGCGCATGCTCCGGTCCCATAGGCTATAACCCGGCGCCGGGATTTTGCCACCGCTTTCAGCTGCCATGGCAGCGAGGAAGTCAGAGCTCCCATAAGAACTGCTGCGCCTGCGGTTGAGCATGACTGGTGGAATACACTTATTGCATGTAGCTAAAGCTACATCAGCTTATAGCTCCTGCTTCTCAAGTTCATGAGCCAAAGCCCTTGCAGCTCTACAACAAGAGGTCTGCACTGCGACTGGAATGCTGGTGAGGAAAGTGTGTCTGCAGTATAAACTTCTGCCCGAGCTGAAGACATGGCAGCGCCCCCGCAGCGCCCCAGGGCCAGTAATAAAAGTGCCAAAATCCAGGGACAAATAGGTCCGATGATAATCCCCGATCGGCAGACAAATCGGGCCTATGACACTTTGACAAAAGGGTGGCAGCGCCGTTGCATCGCGCACCGTCCGATCGGCAACGCACAATTGGATATCGACCGTGCTCGATGCGACCGTGTCGACCCACAAAGTTGCTCGCCGCGACCGTCTGAATTGCAGTACAAAAGGGCGGCGCCCTTGTTGGAGGGGATGGGGTGGTGGTTCGCGACGGCTTGCCCCCGGTGCCACCAGCACTGCAAGTCCACTAGCATTAGGGTCTCGCTCACCGCCCGGGAAGCAACCGGGCCCTCCCTGTGACATTAGGGTCTCGCGGGCAATCGGGTGACAACCGGGCACTTCCCTGAGACAACCGGGCCTTCCCGCTTTAGGGTTACACCACTGCAACTAGCAACCGAGCAAGTCCTTTTGGTTTTAGTGTATGCCCGGGGCTCCCTGTGACTCTGGGACACTGGATACCAATTGTGTCATAGGCCCGATTTGTCCGCCGATCGGACCTATTTGTCCCTCAGATTTTGACTTTTATACCTCCCCAGGGCCCATTGGGCTTCAGATGGAGAGTTCTGAAAATCGTGATGTTGCCAAGGAGGACCCTTCCATGCAAGGTGACACCTTTGCAAAGCTTTTTGACCAGTAAAAGCGAATTCAAGTCACCAAATTTTGGTGAAAGTTCTCTGCAATAGCTACTATAAATCCAGTAGCCCAACGAATAGCGTATCAATGCCTCACAGGATATTGCCCGACGGTCGGAACGACCTGACTACCGTAGAGACATTGTCCATTCGCACTAAAATAATTATTTTTAGGGCTTGCGAAAAAAGTTTTATTACTTTCGACGCAGGTGCGAAAATGAGAATCAAAAATAATACCTGTAGAAGCTACAAAACCTGCAAAATGAGGCCTAAAAAAGTCCAAATCTGGAAAAAGCGAAATAATGTCGTCGATGCTGGTGCGAAATGACAAAA
>DF237773.1:0-22424 GCA_000708835.1 Klebsormidium nitens | reverse complement strand
GGAAGGGTCAGACGGCACTCCACTGGGCTGCTATAGCAGGGCAGAGTGCAATCTGCGAGCTGCTGCTGAGCCGGGGTGCTGATGTGAATGCAATCGATGGAAAGGGTCGGACGGCGCTCCACTGCGCTGCTGCGGCAGAGCAGAGTTCAGTCTGCGAACTGCTGCTGGGCCGGGGGGCTGACATAAACGCAGCCGATGGAGAGGGTTGGACGGGGCTCCACTGCGCTGCTATGGCAGGGCAGAGTGCAGTCTGCGAGCTGCTGCTGAGCCGAGGCGCAGATGTCAACTCATTTGAAAAATGTGGGTTGACGAAGGATGTTGGTGGCCTCGCAATTCGAGATGATTGCATGCTCCTCTTTCGGGTGCTCTTGGAGCAGGGGCACTTTGGCCGCATCCTGAGACCAGGCCTGGCTGTTTCTGGGCCAAAGTGCGCTCGGCTTGCACGGACACTAGGCGTCTGCTTGGATAAGGAGTCCTTAGAGCTTGCCGAATCAGTGGTCCGGAAACAAGTAGCAGTAATTGTTGCGTTAGAGAAGTTGTGGTTGATACCCAAGGAACTCGTGGAGAAGATAGGCCGTCTAGCAGGACTGCCCTGGATATGAGAAAGTTACACAGCTCTTGTGACAATTGAACTTGAGTACATGCATGAATAGTCTCATGCAATTGACAGTGGTGTATGCAGATCTGCTGTTTTCGCAGTACCTATTGCGGGCACCAGCATAGCTACAGCTGCAGTTTGACCGGGCATCTCTATGATAACGTAGGTGCCTATGATCTGATCTGGCTGATGCGACTGTGCGATTGTGCTTCTACAACAGCTTCAGGCTGAATGGAATGAGACGCGCTATCATCGGGCCTTGTGATGACCCATCAGCCGTTGGTAAAGAACCGGGATCAATACCGTCACGCGCCTGCCAAATACAGTCATTGAAGACCCATTGTTGCTCAGGATCCTTGCATTGACTTACGATTGGCGAGGTGTGCCATTTCACTTGGACAGACTGTATGTCGTAGTATGTGGATTCCCACCCTAATTGCATGTATGCACGCATCTTGAGCGACCGTCCGATATTTTTTTGTCGCATCGAATCGTACCTATGTTACTCACATGAACGTGCCCAGACTCCTCTGCTTGCTCTGCAGGGCCATGCTCGCCCGATCCGCGCACGGAGAGCTCAGCAGGCCGGACATCGTTTTCAGATCCATAGACATTGGTTATATTGTCTAGAACAGGACTTGTACCGATCTATAACCACGACGTGACAATCCAGATGCAACCCTGTAACCAAGCAGAAGTGTTTGGAAACACCCGTGCAGGGAACTATAACCGCTTTCATAACCTTAAGGAGCGAACAAACGCCCTGAATTTTCACGTGAAAATTCAGGGCGTTTTTGAGATGCCAAAGTGCCTTCTAGCAATCTTTCAGGGCCCTTTCGAAGTGTGTAGTTATTTCCGCTCATAACCACAAACAGGAAACTTCTGATCCCTATAACCGAAACCTTCAGCCCAAACCTATGCAAATGGATCCTGCATGCTTTGAACAGAAATAGGTTATGATGTCTAGCTAACCCATGACTTTCGAACGTAACCTGACACAAATAAGTTATGCCGTTATCAATGAACTTTGCTTTACGACTTGAGGTCAGGAGCTTTATTCCCTGGATTGGCACATCCGATCGCTCAATCCCCTTGAAAACATAGTAACCTCCAGGACAGGACACGTTCAAGGTGTGTAAGCCTTACTGATGTTGAATCCAGATGAGCCCCGATGGGAAGGCTTTGATCCACACGGTCACATGCGGTTCTTAACGATAGAAGTGAAAATGTATTGCCACATGATGGGCTGTATGTGTAAGATTGCAGGCAAAAATCTGCCCGAGTTGTTACAAAACGCAACGCCTGCAGGAAATCCTTTCCGACCTGAGGGAGCAACATTTGCGGTTCATTGACCGACTTGTGGATCTGAGATTCGAGACCTTGAGAAACGCTCTCGGTTGGAAATGCAAGGAGTGTTCGTACCAGATTCAGCCCTTTGACATCTTCCCCTACAACAGCACAAACAACCTATTGAACCTAGGATTACACTCAAGTCCTGTAAAAGAAGAATCTACATGGCAGGTAAAACACACGAGCCCTAAGACATTCCCAGCCTATACAAATTACTCAAGTGGCTATGCGTTTGTAATGCTTCATTGCTAAGGCTCCCCTTCCCACTAACTGAGGAATGGTTCATTGCCAGATTGCCTAACATCCTCTTGCCAACTGATGAAAACTTGGTGCCACAGATAATCCAGCAACACAGGCTCCATTTTTATATCAAAAGGCTTGCTCTGTTTCTGGCAGCGCTTGACAACCACAATCCTTAGATTTCTTTGTTATATTTCTTTACTGGCTTCACCTGCCGTAGCCCTGCTTGGCAGCCTTTGGGCTTTCACCACCAATCCATTTGTAAAACCAATCGCTATTTCACTGTGCTACATCAATCTTAGGCCTCAATAAGATTCCCCAAAGGTTCAGAACAATGACTTCAGCAAGCGTCACTCCTGCCTCATGATTGCAGCCTTTGTTTAATCACCACCAAGGACTTACTGTTTTTTCCGCTCTTTCTGATTGATACTCAGAAGATTGAGTCTCCAAGGACAATTACATGTCCTTAACATCTGAACAAAGGGTAAGGCATTGTAAAAAACGCAAGCTAATCGGTGGTTGACCCCTGCCTCGTGACCAACTCCAACCGCTTCTCTGCTCTGCTACTCCGATGCCTAGGTCATCTAAGTTGCAAGCTTTCCCAAAACATCGTCACAATGATTGATGAACTGTCAGAAGCCAGCCAATTGGTGTCTCATTCCTGCTTCGAGAGCACAGATTCAGTTGCAGGGCACCCAGTCTCTTGGCACATTCAAGACACATTGTGACACATTTCTATGCTAAGATCTCAAGCAGACTCGATCAAGCTGCAGCAAACACTCTGATTCCTGTGACTCTGCCATACCTGTTATGAAGATTGCATATCGCCCCGCCAATGGAGCCTGTCCTGCTAATGCATTTTGTGCCATAGCTTGATTGGCGCAGACAATTGTTCTTGTGAATTGGTGTACTGAGTAACCCCTATAACTGTTCACAGCGACGAAGCTTTGACGCTCTTCTCTATGCAAGGGAGCTAAAACAAACTTTCTTCCTGGGCCCACGTAAAAAATATCGAATGAAGCGCTTGCTTGACTGCTGTGTACCTGTTGCAGGTGATCACCCGTACTATGCAAAGCAGTGGGTGCAGATGGTCTTGCGGTCGATACCAGACTTTGCTGAGGAATAAAGCACGAACCAAGGCCCTCTCGCCTTGCTGAACATGAAGGAAGCGCTTGGCAGACTGGCGAGGAACTTCCCTCTCGCCAACAGCCATTCTCTGCCTCGTTCGAGCTGACAGCTCAGCAAACTTGAACCGCCTGCTAAACCGGGTAGGATTGGAGTAACGGCAACTACGGGTCTTGTGTTAACCCAGATCATTTTCCACCGGGGGCTTTAACTTGAAAGTATCAAACCAACTTCTGACGTAGTATAGGCACCTGCCCAAACTAGCCCTAACCGGCAGAATAACTCCCTCTGTCTCCCGGGAGGGTATCTTAAAACTATGGTATACTTAACCAGACGGTAGGGATGCAAAGAAAACGGATCTCCCTACCCCGAGAGTCTCACTCCCTGCTTGACAGATGGCGCGCTGTGAAGGCCGCAGAGCTTACTGCCAAACCAGGACTTCAGAATGCGCTTTTGGCTTCACTTAAAGTCAAAGCGCGTCTTCCCACTACCGTTTCAATTCAAACACTTTGGGGCACAGCCTAGCATGTGAATAGACCCCTTTTTTTTAAGAAAATTGATAGTGGACAACTTTTTGATTGGTCCGATTACGATACCTCGAATCGGACGGTTGCGAACTACCGAACTTTCGGCACAAAAATGCATGAGACCCCGCAGTGGTCCTGTGCATTTTCGGAAGAGCTTTCGAAGGGCGCCATGGCGCCCGCTTAGGAAGAATTTTGCGCTTCCCACCCTGGCCCACCCTTGTATACTTCAAAATTCTTTCAACTTACCTGCTCGCCTCAGCCCAGTCGCCTTCGGCTTCCCATACTCCCTGCTCTATCGGACTCGCGTCGTAGCCCTCCATCCAGCTCTTCTTGGGCCTGCACTAGCGTTACGGTCGTTCGTCAGGCCCCCAGCTGCCTTCTGTTTTTTCCTCGCACGGCTAGTTGTTCGCCGCCGACGCGGCCGCGCGCGACATTCGATCTTGAATTAAATTCGCGCGACACCGGCCGATGCCGGCGCCTTTACTGCTAGCCTCACTGCGGGTGATGACAAAAGACAGCTTCGGGGTGACCGCGCCAAGCATTTAGTACCGAATGCTGGTGCAGCCCAAATGGCTGGAACCCTGTTCGACGAATTTTTCAACCGGTTCGTTGTCCCTAGTTCTCAGGTATCGGATTGCTTTTCCAGCAACATCGAAGACCTGGGCTGTTGGTCTAGTTTTTTGCTGCCATGCGCGCCATTACCTTGTGATAGGGTAATGAACTACAGACGGCGCAGGAGAGCTCTTGCGCACACCGGGCAAGGATGGACGGGAGACTGGGGAGGTTTGAGCAGCTGGAGCAGGGGTTTGTGGAGGTTCCAGAGGGGTTAATGCATCTGTTAGAGGAGCGGTTGACTGAGGGGAAGACTGAGAGCAAGGCGGTTATCTGCATGAACGTGGATCACTTTGGGTGTCTCAGGGGGGAGGACGAGGGGTGGGGCTGCGGCTGGCGCAACATCCAGATGTACTTATCCAACCTGCTGCGCAACGAGGAGATCTGCAAGCATTACCCAGGCAAGGCGGTCGTCCCAGACATTGCCTGCCTGCAGCAATGGTTAGAGGCCGCTTGGAACATTGGGTTTGATGTGGAGGGAGCGGACCAGCTAGACTGGAAGATTGTGGGGACGTCCAAGTGGATTGGAACCACAGAGTGCGCGGTGATTCTCAGGTCTATGGGCGTGCGAGCCTGCATAGTGCAGTTTGATGCCGCCGCAGCCATCAAATTGCGCGCTGGGAACGTGGATGACGACGTCCTGGAGACGTCCGTGGTTACCGGGTCAGGTCAAAAGGACAACGTCAAGAAGAACATGTGCGCGCGGTGCAACAAAACCCTGGGCAAGCACTACTACAAGTGCAACGTGAAGGATGACTACAACGTCTGCGGGGACTGTAAGAAGGCCCTGGACAAGGAGTTTGCAAAGCAACCTGTGGGCAGGCTGAATCACTTCATCCGGGTGGAGGCTCCTGACTCAAATTCGGACGATGCGGACAACGCCGCGCCGTCCAAGGGGGGGGAAGCGCCGTCCCAATTAGACCCCAAGCGCGGCGTGCGGCACACCAGGCTGTTTGAGTGGGTTTGGCGCTACTTCACGGACGGGTTGAAAGCGGATGAGAAGTGGAAGGACGGGAACTGCAGACAGCCCCAGGTGCGAGTGGTGGACAAACCGCCGCTCTACTTTCAGCAACAAGGGCACTCGCGCACGATAGTGGGTGTGCGGAAAGTGAGGGAGAGGCCTGGTGCGGCGGAGGAGACTTGGCTGCTGATCCTGGAGCCGTGCGAGGAGACGAGCGAGGTGGCGGATATGCTGCGGCGGAAGGACCCTAAGTGGCGGCAGGTTCTGGAGTTTGGGGAGAAGGAGCTTTGGAAACCGGTTTACCAGATATGCTATGTTAAGCCAGGGCTGGCCAAAGGGGACCAACTGGAGAAGCTGAAAGTGCTGAGTAGTATTTACAAGGAGTGCTGAGAATTGCATGGGGCATAGGAAACCAATCTGTGCAGGATAGGCACTAGGACAGGCAGGCAGATGGCAGGCAGGGCACGCGGACCGACATTATGTTGGAAGTAGACAGGACTCACCTTTCGCAAAGGCCAGTTGGGGGCGGATGCACTAGCGCTAATGCTTTTTTGTTCTGGTTTTTATAGATGGAGAGGATATGCTCCAAGCGTCAATTAACTGGTTGTCAAAACACGTGAGCTTCCTAACGAACTGCTGTTTAGTGGTCGCTACTCATGTACCATAGAGCACACACTGGGCAGTCTTTATTCTCACACGTAAAGTCCTGGAGCCAGGCAGGATGCGTTCATTCATCAAGCGTGTCGTTTGAATTGTGACCTTTGCTGCCACTTCTGCTGAGGGCGTAAGGGGTTTTCCGTTTCTGTCACTCCCTTACCTTTGGGTTAAATGTTTGATTTTGGCGTTTGATTGCGTTTGATCGAGACGGGTCGCAAGGGATCTGGTGCGATCCTGAACGGGGGCAAGCGGGAATTTTCTTGGGGTCGAGCTTGTCAACACATGGTTACGGTGAAGGTGATCTGTGCATTCAATGGAAAAATGGTAGCGTTGCTCCAAGCCACACATGCCAAATGTGGTGCAAGGGAGTTGGCAGTGCGAACATAGGGAAACGTTGAACTGTATTGGCGAGATTGGGTGTTAAGGGGGTTGCATTATGTCCTGCCAGATAGTGTTATTGACACTATCTTTGCACTGTTCATTCCAAGATTTCACGTTTGTTCTACAGAGTTGAACTAGTGCATGCCCCTCTTCAAGCTCGCAGCTACATGCATGCCCCTCGCCAAATGTTTGGCAACAATCTAAAAACCGAGATAGCACATATAATCAACATCAGCAGTTGTATCAATGATCCGCTCATGCGCGCCCATATTGTACATGATTGTTTGTGTTATAGACATATGTAATTTCAATGCAATTATGAAATGTATAATACATGGTAATTGTGCGACCGAGTGCAGCGGCACCACTTATAATGCATCATATGAAGCCCCACGTTCTATCTGTCAAAATCTGACAATCATTATATCGGTTTACATATTCCGGATATCCTAGCGCTTGCATTATAGGTGCAATAGATGCCAAGCTTCAGCAGATGGATGTAAAAAAGGCCGAGATCGTATCTGAAGCAAACTGCACATTTCTAATCAAGATGTTTGGAGCTGCAATGTAGCTTGACCTCTCAGTGCAATATAGCATGTGCGCACGTAAGCTACCAAAGTAAGGATGCCAGCTGCATGTCCTTTTGTGAATTGTATATCAAATCGGAGCGCATGCACATAGTCTCGTTACAATATGCCGTAGCCAGTGCGGCCATTGGCTTCCATCGCATATATACGGGTTTAGGTGTCAATGCCGGCTAGTTCACGATCCCACTGCCACATGGTGGTGTATATGCGGTATGACTTCTTATACTTGTGCAGTCCAGAAGACGCAGATAAGACGAGTGCCCCGATCGCACAGAAGACGGTTGACGAGCTGCAAATGATGATCAACAGCTTGAAAGCTGGGCGGACATGCTTTAAAATATTGCACTCAAAAAAACGGGCCGCACTTTAGGAATTTGCGCGGGCGACCAGTAGCAACTAAAATGCAGCCACAGATATGGCCGGCGAGCTAGTAGATGTACTCCCTGACCTTTTATTTGAGCGTGCGTCAGCTGACCCACGCCTGCTCCTCCAAATCGCCCCGATCTCGCGGGCGTTTCGGAACGTGGCACTGGATGGCTGGGCTAAACGGAAGAAAGCATACGAGGAAGGTATGAGGACGAGAAGTCCAGGTACAAAGGTACAAAGAGTGACCGGAACGTTGCGGCCTTGTGATGGATGCAAACGTTCGACGAGGGTGGTATATCCCTTTGACCCGGCCATCAATGCCTGCCAGAATTGCACGGCGGAGAACGGACCAGGACACCTCAGATTGCTGAGCCACTCAGCATGCAAGAAAAAGCTTCTCCTTGATGACCAGGATCTGAGCTTTTGCCCTGTATTCCAAACACTGCACCGCGCATACCACAACAATATACGTATGTACAGATGGCAAGACGTTCTTACTGCTTCGTTGGACAAGTACGGTGGCCCTGGGGGGCTGAACGCTGCTGAGGATGCCTCGCGGTCGAAGCAGCGGAAACGCGGTGAACCGAGGAGGCTTCGAACAGACGTGGCCGTAAAGCTTATGAACGAGAGCGATCCAGAAGGTAAGCACAACCGTGAGCTCATGTACTCTGCATCCTGTTCTGATTACGTGAGAAATGGAATCGGTGGGCAGAAACGAGTCAAGGAAAGGATTCGGCGGTACATGTCCTTTGCATCAGCAGCACCACATTGCACTGGAGATCTCGGCCTCGCCCTTGCCCACGCACGACATAGTTACGTGCAAGGGGGGTTGGAGCGCCACTGCGAAGTTGCAGTTCGAGCATCAAAGCTTTGGCAGAATCTTGGGGGACGTGCAGAAAAAATACTCCTGACAGAGTTGGAACTATACTTATATGGGCGACAATCTTTGAAAGACATACTTGCTATGCTTAATTTGCAGGATGCACGAAAGCAAGAGCTGGCAGAGGCTCTTTCTGAACGAGGACTCGAGGTACAAAAGTACTCGCGCACGTGCAACGAATACATCAGAATTGGTGCAGGGAACGTTGACGAGATCGTGGATGATCTGGACGAGATGCGGTTCTACCGAGAACATACAACGTACTGGACCGAGACGCTCTATAGTTCTTCAGAGGTGGCTAAGATTCGGGCACTTACTAAATGGATAGCACAAGGGAGGTCAAGCAATGACCCGAGGCTTCCGATCTCTCTACAGCGCAAGCTTGGAAGAACCCAAACTTCGGAACAAAGGTTGGGTAGTGTAGAGCTTAGGCTGCTGCACCACCAGAATTAAGGTGGGTGATGCACCTAGTGTTTCTCCTTGTCCTCGTTGTGAGATCGCCACTCCCATACATGCTCCTTGGAGTGCCTGGGAGTGCTTCCTTCAACTTGAACCTGACTTAGGAACAAAGGGTGCCACGGTTCAGCAGCAGTCATTGATGGCAAGCTCTACAGCTGCCACGAGCGTCACGGCCGGAGTCAAGCGCAAGCGCGGCCAGGTCGCCGATACTAGGAGGTTTGTGTGCAACGTCGTGGGCTGTGGTGAGACTTTTACTGACAAGCGGTACCTGACACGCCACTCCCGCTCGCATTCAGAGCAGAATGCGCCACCAGCAAGTTACGACGGTTGGAAGCAGCACTACAAGTTCATGAATATATACGGGCTCCCTGACGGCAGCGTCTGGAGTTGTGAAGTCGGGCGCTTCTTGAAGGGAAGATTTAAAAGTGGCTACATCCAGTTCAACATCAACGGGCAGATGATCCAGCGCCACCGCCTGAACTTCGAGATCGCCCATGGGCGCGCGATTTCTCCCGGGATGGAGATCGACCACATCATTCCTTCGCCCAAACCGGAGGACGGGTCGGAACGGCCCCTTCAGAACGACAGCTGGGCAAACCTTCAAGAGCTAACGCGGCCGGAACACCAGCGGAAGACCGCAAGGGACAACCCTGGGTCGGGTCAGAAGCGGAGTGTGACCGGAGGCTTCCCAATTATTGTACGTCATGTTGCGAGCAGCAAAGAGGAACGGTACTCTTCGATCAGGGACGCCGCATCAACTCTGGGGCTCGACAGGAAGACGATGCAGAAGTGCATCCAGGGAGGTTCAAGCAAGGAGTACGGTGGCTACATGTTCTTCAGGTGCTCGGTGCATGTTGTAGATCAAGCGGACAGGCCTAGCGAAGAATGGAAGGATGCGAAGCTGGATGGGCGGGTTCTCAGAAGCATACGGGTCAGCAGCTTGGGGCGCGTTCAATTGAGCAACGGGAGGCGCACGGAGGGCAACATCGTGTGCGGGCGACATAAGGTCGAGCTTCAGATCGCCGGGAAGCGTGTTACTGTCTGCGTCTATAATCTCATGGCCCACACCTTCATCGGTCCGCCCCCTAGTGATGAGCACACGGTCGACCACATCGATGGAATTTGTGACCAGGACGTGATCTGGAACCTCCGCTGGGCGACCAGGGTGGAACAAAATCGGAACCGGACAATTAACAGAGCCGTCCGCAAGCACGATCTCGAGGGCAAGCTCCTGCAGACATATAGTACGATCGCAGAGGCCGCTGAGAAGAATGACCTGTCGTGGCAACAAGTGGATTATGCCACGAGGATGGGCAGCACGGCGACCGGTTTTCTCTGGACGAAGATATAGTACCCATGTAGGCATTTGCTGTGGGAGTGGCGATCTCACAACGAGGATCGAGAGAGGCGGCCGCCAATCAGCGCAAGAGGCTTCATCCGCACCGACTTTGGAGGTGGCGCAGAGGCCTCCTAGAACAGTGTTGTGCCGGTTACAGAACAATGGTCTCGTATGCAAAGCCGTTCTGCCTGACCATCTGCTTGTGAAGCTCGGCCCTCCTGCCGTCCGAATACCCGTGATAAGCGAGAATGAGCCCTGCGTCCTGTGCTGCCTTGACAGCGTCTCCCATTGAGAGCGCCCACTTCATTGTCTCTTCTAGCATCTTGATGCGGCCTTCGGAAGGGTTGAGCCTGATGAGAAGGAGAGGGAGCTCGACGGCATCCTTGATGTCCCCAATCCGTCCCACCTCGCACGACATTCGTAGTGGCGGTGCATATCCTCGTCCACCTCGAGAATGACCACAAAGTCCTTGCCGACAAAGATGAAGTCAGGTCTGAACCCCTTGATCCCTTTCGCCTGAGCGCACGGGACGAGTGAGTCATAATAGCTGTACTCGTATCCGAGGCGCTTGAGCTCTTAAACCATCTTGCCTTCCCATATCTTCAACGGTACCTTCCCCCTGCACTCGTAGCAGGCCGTGTTGGCAAACTGTACAACCTTGATCGGCTCGCAGCCCCCGACTACACACAAGCACTCCATGGAGCAGATATACACCGACACCAATGTTCCGTTCTGCCTCATGCTCTTGCTGAACGAGTCCTTGAGCATGAGTCGCTTGCCACATTGGTTGCAAGTGACAACAACTGTTGCTCGACAAACGGGAGCAGATGTTGCCATTCTTTGCCCCATTGACTAGTCACCATGTCCGTAAGTAGCAAACCACCATGAGCTTCCACCAGTACCAAATGGTCGCATGCAAATGCGGCTAAAGCAAGATCAGAACATACGAGAGTGTGTGCACTGTTCATGGCATGGTCTGCGCAGATACATGCATTGCAGGCAAAAATCCAAGGTCTTATCAGAATTGGAGTTACCACCAGTTAGCACCAGTTAGCTGGATTGCCCTGTGTTCCTATGCATACGTCGGGCGCCATTGATTACAACGGACATCCTATATTGTCTGGCATGGATAGTTTATCTACTTTGCACGCTTCAAACCGTCTCATGGCCAGCCTATAGAGAACCCCTCCTGGTCGAAGCGACCATTCCATGAGCGCACTTCCGATCACACTTCGTGCCCACTTGCGCCGCTCCCTGTTCGCTTTGAATCCCTTGAATCCACTCCTCATGAGCGAGGTCTCCAGATCTTCCTCGACCCAACTTGGGAAGTCACCGGGAAACTTGATGCCGGCATTCACCTGCTCCGGCGTCGTCTCTCTCATGACAGCACCCTTTCTCGAGAGAGCATTGAGGATCGGCAACTCATGCGCATGTTTTGCAAATACCATATGCACTGTCCCCTCCGACTTGGTGTCCATCCGTTGAAAACGGTGGCCCAGCTGATACAGAGTCAGAGTGCTGTAGTTTGGGCTGATCAACGCCAGCCGGGGCCACGCACCGTCCTTGTCGTCCAGGTCTATGCCCGTTGAGCAGACGGAGACGTTCCCCAGCAGCACCCTGTGCTCATCGGCCGGAAGCTGAAACTTGTCGATGATGTGCTTCCGTTCTTGCTTAGGCACCGCGCCGTTCAGAACCAGCGGCGAGTAAGCAGCTAATAAGTCCTGCAGGCTTTGCAGGGAGTCGTTGTAGTTGACGCAAATGACAACCTTCTGCTGAGAGTTCGACCGTAGCGCCTTGAGAGCCACCCGGGCGAACGTTCGAACCTTGGAGCTCTCGATCTTCACCAGGGCAGCGCACAGGGCACGCAGTGAATCAGCCCCCTCGGCCATGCTCACTCGGCCCGTCCGTCGATCGTAATGGACGGCGTACTCTAAGGCTTGCACGCCAGCCGACAGGGCCTTCCGATCCTCTTCGTCGTCAATCCGGTAGAATGCATTGAGTTTGAGCAGAGTACCGGCCAGCGCAAGGGCGGCATCGTGCTCGAGAGGTTCGGCTTCAGGACCTCTTGGAACAGGGTGTAACACATCGGCCGAATCACGCTCTCAGCACACATCCAGTAGCGTTTTGCTGCCAGGATCCGTTCGGTGGCAACATTGTCGATCCCCTGGCAAAAATCGATGATTTCCGACACCCCACGCAGCTCCATGACCCTGGTGCCTGGGTTAAATTTACACAGATCGGGGTGCTGCATGACGTTCAGGGTCCGAAAGAGAGTGACGGCTTGCTCCTGCTTGTCGATTGGGCTTCCGGACAGCAAGAGCGCCCTCGAGCGCCCCCCGGCCTCGTACGAATCCGTGACCGCCTTGATCAGTGTTTGGCAGGCGGCAAACTGTGACGAGACGTTCTTGAGGTGCTGCATCTCGTCCACGATCAGGAGAACTCCCTCTCCCAGGAGCAACTTGAAGGTGTCCGTTACTTGGAAGTCCGTCTTCTCGAGTTGCCGGGGAGGTCCTCGCGGCATCGTGACGTCCACTGTGTAGTCCCGCCGAGATAGCAGCCCGTGCTTGGGCTGCTTCCCCTTGACCGAACGGACGCCACAGTAGCTGAGGTTGTGCCTGATCGGCACCCCATACTTCTCGTGCATCTCCTGCCATTTTGGTTGGACCGAGACGGGGCTGATCACTATTACGTTGGGCAGGCCCGATTCGAGTGCGATCTTCGAACCAGAGAACGTCTTTCCAGCCCCAAGCGCGGACAGGTCCAGAGCAAATGCATGATGGCGTAAAATATTCAGGAGCCGCGTCACATGCGGCTCTTGGGGCGGCAGCAGCACGATCTCCTCTGTCATCTCTCTATGCTCTCCCATGTTCCTTGGTTTATACGAAAAGGCAAAGCCCTAAGTAGAGACAGATTTCGCCCCGGTCACACGGTCTAGAAGCTTGGCGAGGTCACAGGGGCCGGGGGCCCGAGGGGCCGGTAACAGCAGCAATCAATTCGAGGATTCTGATCTTGGGGGGCACGTCGTCAGTTTTCCTGATCCGGTGCCCACCCAAACGGCTGATGACCACAACCTTGCATCCGTCACCAACCTCTCGTTATGCTCTCGCCCTGGAAACTTTGCGAAGGTGTCCAAAACCTGGACACCTTCGGACAGGGTGTGCCTGGGATTCAAAGGCCCCCGTGACAGCTGCAATAAGGTCGATGATGCTGATTTTGGGCGGGACGTCGTCAGTCTTCCTGATTCGGTGCCCACCCAAACGGTTGATGATAGTGACCACAACCTTGCATCCGTCACCGGCTTCTCGTTTTGCCCTTGCCCTGGGAACTTTGCGAGGGTGTCCAAAAAAATGGACACCTTCTTCCACGAACTTTTTGGATAGTTCGGACCAGGTTTGCCTGGGATTTAAGGCCCCAGTCACAGCAGCAATCAGGTCGATGATGCTGATCTTGGGGGGCACGTCGTCAGTCTTCCTCATCCTGGCACCTCGGAACTCGCCAAAGAGTTGGTTGTCGAGGACCAAGTCCCGGTCGCTCTGCTGGGCGCGCACCTCTTCGCCGGAGGTTTCCTCGACGTCAGGTTCAGGAGCGGCGGTCTCGACCTCGACCACCGGATGCTGCTGTGAGCGCAGGCCTAAGCCGACGTAGACCCCGGTGGACTTCCTATTCGTACCATATGCCCTCGTCGAAGAAACGTAGCCCAATGCGTTCATAGCATCGGGTAGGCCTTGAGGAACGGGTTCTCCATCCTGCCATGCTTGAAATGCACCCCTGAACTCGCGGCGTGCAACGAGCAACCCTTCACCGGTGTCGCAATGCGTCGAAATGAAGTCGCGGAGCTTGGGTCCATCCTTGAGGATGAGACGGTCTGCAACGTTCTGCCCGAACCACGCCCCGTATACCTGTCACCGACATCTCGTGCTGAACTCGCCCTGCAAACGGAGCGAGGGCGTTACAAACGGTAACGCCTTGGTCCTCGAACTTTTTGGATAGTTCAGATCCGGTTCGCCTAGGGTTCAACGCCCCCATGACGGAAGCAATCAAGTCAAGGATGCTGATCTTGGAAGGAACGTCGGCGAATGTCTCTCACTTTGCTTGGTGCGCACCTCTTCGTCGGAAGTCGACAACCGGATGCTGCTGGACACCCCCACGAAACCGGCCCCCGCGCACTGGCCCCTGGAAAAGAGTCAGTTTATTAGAAAGCGGAGAGAACCTACTATGCCTTCTGTTGTAAAGTTCTTATCATATGTACATATTCGCTACTCCTTTGGAAAGAAGAAGAAACCTACTACACCTACTGTTATAATTTTCTTACACAAAAGTCCGTATATACATATTCGCTACTCCTTTGGAAAGAAGAAGAAACCTACTACACCTACTGTTATAAATTTCTTCGCCTCTTCGGAAGAGAGAGACTGTGTGAGAAATTTATAACAGTAGACGTAGTACGACTTTTCGAGATCGGCAGAGGTTGGGAAATCTGTATGTACCTAATCCCCCCCTTTCCAAAATGATTGAGTAGACCCGAAATGTGTGAGAAATTTATAACAGTAGATGTAGTACAAAGTTTCTGGCTTGCTACCAGGTGAAGAATCTCTATGTATGTAGACTCACCCTTATCAAAGAACGCGGCCGGCTCCGACGCTCCTACGCCTCCAAAGCGCACCCCCTCAACTCCCTAAGCTCGAACGCTTTTCGAAAACGAGTGATCAATGAAAATGAATGGCAAAGGCGTGCTTTATAGTCGTAACAGGCACCACCAGGCACCATCATCGCACGGCACTGAGGCACACCGAGGCACCGAGGAACAGACACCGAGGCACCGAGTGGTGCCAAGTTCCAGGTGGTGCCAGGTGTGGTGCCAGGTGGTGCCAATTACCAGGTGGTGCAGGTGGTGCCAAGTACCGGGTGGTGCAGATTGTGCCGAGTACCAAGTGGTGCAAGTGCAGAGAGGCACGGACCGAAGGGAGGCTGAGTTTACTTTGAGGTCAAGGGGTCCAAGGAGAGCAAGGGCACACCCCTTCACTCACGGTGCCTGACATGTTGGACGGATACGGGCAAGCCGTGCGTGCCACGTTCGAGGTGGCGTTCAAGAAATACTTCAACCGCCCAAGCGGTGGATCTGGCACTTATGCCGCCGCCCAGCGTGCTGAAGGACCTCGCTCAGATGCCGGATAGTATGCAGGCATATCTTAGAGCGTGTACATGGACGACATCAAGAACAGGCTGCTTGACGTGCCAGAAGCCAAGAGACGCAGAAAGGAGTACGGCGACCTGAGGAAGAATAATGCCATAGAGCCGTCCCCTGTTGCCATCGGTTTTAGGCATGTAGAGGATTTGCAAGTGCATGCAAGCTGCACACACCATTTGATATTTATAATCACGCAGTTATGGATGATATCGTACATCATGAGTGTCGTCCCATACTTCATTGTGGAGACTTTCAGCAGGGATCCTCGTTCACTCTGTAGGTTTACGTAGCTAAATGAGGATGATCAGTTTTCCTTCGGTACCAAACGGTCGCATGTAGATGCGGACTAAAGCAAGATCAGAACATACGAGAGTGTGCACTGACTGACTTCATGGCATGGTCAGCGCAGATACACGCAAAATTCCGAAGATTTTGTCAGAATTGGAACCATACTTATATGGGCGACAGTCTTCGGAAGACATAGTTGCTATGCTTACTTTGCAGGATGCACGTCTATCTAAACATGGAGTCGAGGTACAAAAGTACTCGCGCGCGTGCAACAAATACATCAGAATTGGAACGTTGACGAAATCGTGGATGATCTGGACGAGATGCGGTTCTACCGAGAACATACAACGTACCGAGAGGTGGCTAAGATTCGGGCACTTACTAAATGGATAGCACAAGGGCCGCTCAATTAACAATCCAAAGCTTCCGATCTCACCACAACGTAAATTAGGAAAACCTCCAGCGAGCACTCCAATCATCTCAAATCTCTGTTGATAGGTGGCATCATACTTCTATTCTACACAAACCATCATATGTACCATCAGCGCTCTGGTGCAGATACCCCTCTCAATGGTCTTTGCTCTCGTAAAGCTTGCAGGACATGCTGCACAAAACACGTGTTAATAAGGAGAACACACCTTGGTTGTCGAGTAGGTGGGGCTCTGAACCGAGGTTCATGAAGGGATTCACCTTACCAAACCTTGTGAAAATGGAACCATTGGAGATTTACACATAAACGCATCTTTGATTCATACTCTCCTTTAGAACGTTTAGCTGCCGCGCACCCTCAAGGAAATGCATCTTACTCACACACACGCGTCGGATTAGATACAAGTTCGTTGTTGTACCTGAACGTTCGGTGTTACCTGGAAACAAATGACGATATATCAGCCTAAATTGCAGTGCAAACATGCAAAAACGCCTGACCCCAAATAGAACTGAACAGTACATATGGTGCCGATTTTCGCCTTTTTTATTGCCTCAAGCGATCACTTCGGCGACACTTTAGGTGACTCTGATGATAAACAGTACCTGCTGCCCCTCCTGCTCCAGGCCTTGACGGACTTGTTGAGACCACTGCTGCCACTGCCTTTGTCGTAAAACCTCAGAAGCCCCCAGACTTTGTTGCTGTGGTTGATTGGGCTGCCCTGATCCGGACTGCGAGTACCTAACAAAATGCGGTCCCAATCTGGCTTGCGGTCTTTCTGGGGTGGGATGTCTTGACCAAGGCCCGTGTTGGGACTGTCCCCCCATCCCACTGGGTTGCCCTTCTTGTATGAGCTGCCCAACTGGCTGCACTTGCCGGGCATGCGGCAGCTGTCCATCTAGCTGCGCTTTAAGCAGCCCAACTGGCTGCGCTTGCGGCCCAGCTTGCATGAACGGCATTGCTTGTTGCACTCGCCGTGGCTGCATTTGTTGGGACTGCCCAGCTTGCATGAGGCCACGTGGCTGCGCTTGCTGGGCATGCCCTGGGGATTGCGGCCGCTCTGCTTGACGAAGCGCTATTGTCGCTAGTGGTTGAAGGATTACAGCGGAAGACACCTGCCAGAAAACAGAACCTGCGTTACGGAAACACAATCCTCAAGCTGCTCATGCATTGAAAACCGCAGAGGACATAAGTGTCCCAGATAGGGCAGAGGCAGATCAACGCAAGAACTCTATCAAGTGCCCCAGACCTACAAAACCTAGAAAATGCCAGCATTTGATTCAAATCAGGTGTAACCTTTGCAATACATTCTTGCACATTTACCTTACCTTGTTGTCTGCATGAGCTGCCATCAACTTGGCCTGACGTTTCCTCCCGTCTTCAGTACCTCTGCAATATGTGTCCCTCACTTCTCGATAAAACCCCAGTATTACCCTCCCAAGTTCACTCCTGGACCGTGCAAGAATCTCCTCCACAAACTGGCGGGTAAGAAGATAGTCCTCCCAGGGAACCTGATTAGGTTTACGAACAACAATGTAGTCAAATCCCTCTCGCCCTATTTCACGCACTCTATTGCGCGCACGATCTTTGTGCTTGTAACCTAAAATGGCATAGTCATCATTACAAGAGATGGTGAACCCGTCTGGGGCAATGGCGAGGGCTATCTCAGACACTTTATGTTGCTGCTGTCTGGTTAACAACGACCCATAGGTCTCCCCCATGTTTGCCCACCTCCCGTAGGAGGCAAACTTTGGCAAACTTTTGCACCCTTTGGGAATTTGACGCAGCTCCAGTTGTAGCGTTGGAACAATTTGGCCGTCTCACTACCGTACAGTTCAAACCTGCTGCCCGCAGCGGACGGGGTAATCTTCACAATCTCGCGATATGGACACGCGGCGGTATCACTTTTGTTGTGTCCACGGTTTCTGTCACGTGCCATGTAAGACCATTATTGGATCATGTGGAACGTCATCTTGGACGTAACTGCTCGGCGTGGACCATGCTGTTCCCTTCGCGTCCAAGCTCTGACAAGGCCAGTGCTTGGGTGTAACGTCACCATGCAGTCGGGCACGTCAAAGTGTTGAAATCAGCTATCAATGTTATGGTAATGATGAGCGTCTTCCCATACTTCATCGTGGAGACTCTCGATTGTACCCGTATGGTGAGAGTGGAACTTGTACAAGAGTTCCCAGCACGACTCCGTTTTACATTCAGCAAAAGGGAGCTTGAAGTCAAGGGCATGAGCAGTTGCGTATGCATGTTGCAACTGATACTTGGTGGGACGAAAGATTGGGTCATTCGTGATGGAATCGTCCCTCATGAGACGAGACTTGATCCAAGTGACTCAGGGTGGTGGTTGGAACTGCTTGCAAACTGTAAATCACTCCGGATTTAGGCTACTGGTAATGTCAGTTGTCAAATTCGAGAACTCTTTCAGAGATGAATGCTTCATCGCCTTCATTGAGAATCTGAGTGACCATGTAGTAGGTCTTCCTATTCTCCAACTGGCAGAAGCAGTCATTCACCTCAAAAACACCCTCGACATCTTGCAAGGTCTCTATGTGAGTCAGCAAGGCGTCCGTGCTCATATCCCCAATCCTGAACTGGTTTTCCAAAACCGCATTCACGGACTGAAGCAGGGGCTTCGACGGGAACGCAACTGCACACAGCTTGTTATCCCGCATCCCGGTGGGGTTGCATAGTACGGCCTGTCCGAACTCCAAAACGTGCACCCTGGCTGGTAGTTGCCCCCTCTTGACTCGGTAGCTCCTCTCCTCCCTCTCACGAAAGGCTTGTACAGGCATGGCCACTCTACCAAAAGCAATCGACTGCGCCATATGAACCTGCAAGGATTATTACCAGTTTCCTCGAAAGTGTCACTTGTGGTGTGTAACGCTTGAAGATCTGGAAAGTGCGTTCAAACCCCCCTCAAAATTGTGAGGGGGTACTGTATGTTCTGATTATGAGCATCACTTGTTACCGACTAAGAGTGGCTAGTGCTGTCCTAAGCGTGCCCCGTCAACATACGGTATGAGACCTCCATCAAAAGGCCCATATTTGAGCTTCCCTGAAGCGCGATTGCACTTTGTGCAATGTACCAGCGTCGCTTGGATTTGGGTCGGAGGTCTATGGCATGGCATAGGAATATCAGTACTTGTGTCCACAAAAAGGAACAGTATTCTTCAGTACCCAGTTACTCTGGTCAGGCTCTGCCTACCGAAGACGCTGGGCGGCTGAGGGATAGCCAGTTAACTCTGGCATTATTGCTATTTATCGCATTTTCTTGTACCCCCGTTACATAACAGGGGCGACAGTTTGAGCGAAAATGGTAATAAATGGCGCGTCCGCACAACACTTACGCAAATCTGGGCCACAACCTAGAATGGATCCCACTCCCGAGTCAAAGGAACATTTTTACACGACCTCTTCGAGACACAGGCTGACCTTTGAAGACTATGCTTCACAGTTCATCGACACCCTTTCCAATGCCCACGCACCAAAGGTTCTCCTCGACGGTCTCAGGCGCATGGAAGAAGTAATCATGTGCAGCAGGGCCTACACGGCACCCGAAGCACTCAACGATGCAGCAGACAAGAACACCTTATTCGATGCCTTCTGTGAATTTGAATCCATGACAGCTGATGCAAGTACATCACCAAAGTCCCCCAAGTCACCTTGGCAGAAGGCCGCTCTGCGGTTCCTTGAAGAGAACTGTTAGTGGTTGCTAAGGACCATCCGTCGCCTGCTGCACCAAACGCTCCCGCAAGAGGCTTGCACGAAGGGTTTCTTTTCTAGAATCCGTTCGATTTGTTACTCTTCACAAGACCGCCAGGGAATCATACAACCAGGCAATCTCCTCAGGCGTAATCTGCTCACGTACAGCCGTCTTCGGGGTTGGTAAGGAGCGTGTGCTTTTCGGACAGTCCTCGTTGATCTGGAGCCTGCTAATGGGCCTTTGTGGAGTGGGAGTCAGAACCTCTTCCATGGTAAGCTATGGAACAGAAATGCAAAAACAATCTCGTTTGAGAACTCTATGCTGTGGCGCATGTGGTGCCAGATGCTGGTGGCGGTGCCAGATGTGGTGCCAGTGGTGCCACAGGCTGTGGTGCCGGCGCACTCTTCTCCCGCAACCATTTGAGGTGGGCGTCCCTGCCACCTTGACGATCGACCTCCGCGGACAATAACTTCATCGACTCATCTGAAACTTCGGGAAGCCGTCCCATTACGTTCTCAAGCGTGTCCAAATGCACCCTATCGTAGGCTCGTACGTCCAACGTCGACCCCTTGAACGTATTGCAGCATCTACACATCCACGTGCAATTGTCGACGTATGTGCCCAATCTAACATCCGTCCTGTCGAGCTCAGGACAAAGCCAGCCTCCGCCAAACAGTCTGCTCCAGAGCATGTCGTCCCCACAGCTCGAACACTTGCCCTTTTGTGCATCCCAGAGGGCCTTGGCTGCCTCCGGCGACAGGCTTTCGAAAAGGGCCGGCTTCCGAATCGTCTCGAAGCGCTTCTGCATGTGCATGTTACGCGTCTTCACCGAATCGGCGATCAGCCCCAGCAAATCCGTATGAAAATAACGTTGATGCAGCCTTTCGACCTGCTTCATTAGTCTGGTCAAATCGGCCCGCTCCTTTGTAGACATCATTGCACAAAACTCCCTCCTCTCTAGTTCCTCTTTAGGAAAGTTGGGCATGGGGTCAATCACTAAGAGCTTCCACTCGAAGAATTCGTGACCACCGATTCGAGGCACTTCGTATCGTTCCCCCGGGGCCTTTGCAGATGCTTTCAAGACGTCCCTTATGCGGATCAGCTTCTGTACCTGCTGAAGGGAGGCCACCTCCGCGAGCTCGTTCAAAGAGGTTCGCAGCTTGAGGAGGTTGGCATCTACGGCCGCCCGCAAATCTGCAAGGTCCTGATTATCCATGACGTCACATGAGTGGCAAATCCATTCAACCGAGCCGCTCTTGACGATCGCGTGGACACTGTAATACCCCACGTCCTGCCTGCAAGAACCACACACGCCGGAGAACTCTGGTAATTCGTCAAAGATCCGCTGTCGTCTCAATGACTTTAGTACTCTCACCCTCCAATTGCGATACAGCAGGCGAGCTTCGTCGAAGGAGCCCACTGAGTCCTTAATCTCGCCTAGGAGCTGCAAAATTTGGTCACGTTGACAGGCAACCTCCTTTGCCTTTCTTGCAAGTGCACAGTCTTCCTTTGAAAGGCGCATCCCGTCAGCATCCAATTGTGCATACTCCACGATGCAGTAATCATCATCTTCCATCCTTCTTGTAACCTGCCATACCGAGCGAGAAAATTATCTCAATTACAAACCAGATGAATGGTTTTACGGAACCTATTGAGCGGCCCCAAAAGGTCCGACACAACGGTCACTCAGTACATCTCGATTCTTAACCGTCTGCACAGAATGGTGACTCAGTCCGATGATGACTACTTTTCTGACTTGGACTGGTTGCAAGACGTGGAGAATGTTATGGCATCCCTTTCACACTACAAGGCCCCATCTCGTAAGCTGTACATTGTACCCGTCATTGTCCTTCTGAAGGGCAACAAGGATGGAGAGTTGCTCATGAAGTACTCAGAGGAGCTAGAAAAGTGCGTTAAGGAAATCTCTGACAACGAAAACTTAGCACAGTCGAAAACGGACCGAGAGTTGAAGAATTGGATAACCTTCAACGACGTTCGTGATAAGATCAAGCAGCTTCAACGAACCATCAAGAAGAAGATTGTTGTGAAGAATGTCGAGGATATCACCGTCGAAGACAGGAAGCTGATCACACACCATGCGATCCTGAATCTCTACAGTAGAATCTGCCCATTGCGTAACGACTTTGCGCACGTCAAGATCATCCCATACGGTCGCGAGCAAACCGAAGCAGAAAAAGGCACGAACGTGCTCGTCGAAGAGTCACCTGGCTGCTACACCCTCCTTCTAAGACAAGTGCTATAAGACACACAAGGCGTACGGCGATCAGACGCACGTGTTTCCGAAACCCCTGAATAAAAGTCATCTCCGACAGCCTCCGACTCTTCCCGAGGAAATACTTGCTTTCCAACCTAAAGGATGGTGACATTCCCATGACCCCCGCCTACTTGTCGCAAACCTCGTCACAGATTTTTGCGAACGAGAACAGACGGGTCGGGTCCTGGATGCTCCGGAAGATCTTTCTGAGCGAGCTCTACAAGGACGACACGACTCTGCAAAAGCGGAAGGCTGTTGCTGCGAGTATGGGGCACTCTGCCGAGATTGCAGAACGTGTATACAGGCGAGTTTGAGAAGCGTCCGAAGTGCACTTATTTTGTTCAGCCTTCAAAACATCTAGATGGACTTGACCACTCTCCTCTCCGGCGAAGGGAGGACTCTCAAAACAATAGGCCAGTATACGGCCCTCTTACACCGCCTCCACAAGC
>DF237774.1:15326-30490 GCA_000708835.1 Klebsormidium nitens | reverse complement strand
CCCTGGACGCACGACGGCGTCTAACTAAACCCGGCGGTGTGTTCTGACGCAGCCTGCGGCCGCGATCCCGGCGGTTGTACGGACTCGGCACTCCGGTCCGGCAGGGCGGAAATGTTTCGTCACACTTCTAGCATAACCACGCAGTGCATTCACATCCGACGCAGTTATGATATGACTGAATATCAAGCCAGATCTATCTGGCACATGACCACATACCTAAGTTTCACTCAGTGGACGGCATACTGGCATCATTGAAGGGCGCCAGGCCTGTGGGGGCCTGCGCTTACGAGCGAGCGCCCGCCGCCAGCGGCGCCGCCCGTCGCGTACCGCCCCGGGCCAGAGTGACCGTCCGTCGAAGTACTCCCGTACGAAACGTGCCAGGTTGCAGAAGCGCCCCCTGGCGGTGCAGTGCGGTGAATGACAATATGTGCATCTTGTGTGCACCGGCATATTAGCGCTAGTACGTGCAGTGCACTCTGGGTCACGTACCGTCGTGAGCGGCTCAATGCCGTTGATATGTTCTGGCAATCCGTTCGTTTACGTTGTGTGCGCGCGGCATGGCTTGAGTCTAACAATGAAAATCACGTGCAGACGGACTCATAATTCGATGTACATAGGGTCGGACATGATACTTACGTCATCCCGCCTAGATGTGTCCACGAGCTAGCATCATGTCATTTCGAATCAATCACGCACTCTGCGAATGCAGTGGCTCAGCTGCTGCCAGCTCGTGCACCATCCGTACCAATCTGAACGAGGCAACATCTATTTCATCATACCCCAGGGTCTTAGAGACGTCCGCAATGCTTGCAGTCCGGTCTCAGATCATCCAAGATCACGGTTTATCCAGGTTCAACGCGCATGACCTGGCGGACCAGCCGCAAACGGGTTCCGAGTCAATCCCGAACAATTTAGCCAGGAAGAAAAGCCCCAATAAGCTGGCTGCTGGAAAGACATGTTCACCTTAGATAATATACAAACTGTTGCTGCGGCTAATCACAAGTACCTGACGATCCGGGCCTTCAGGGTCTTCATAAGCAGTCGGAGACGTGCGGCCTCGTTGCTAATCTCCAGGAACTGCACGCCGAAAAAACACGGAAGCAGCGTTTTAGTGACGGACGTTGACGGACGAAGATTTCCAAAGAGGTTTTAGGGCTGTGTAGACTCAGCATAACCACTATTAAGCGAAAACCAAACAATCTAAGTTATCTGGTCACAAGAGAAGACCTGGAGTTAAACTGCGTGGCGCCATAAGGTGGTGCCAAGCTTTGCGATTTAACCTGCGCAACTTGAAGGCCGAATTTGACGTTCAAACTCTTGCTCCAGGAATCTTTCTTGCAGCCGCAATCTCACGGCATCGGGCCAGGACATCTTGTTGACCGATTGCTGTACGACCGGTAGAAGCGCAGCATCATCGGATGAGCAGCAGCAACATTTCTCGGAACGGCTCAGATGCTTAGCCATATTTTCATCTCCGCTGTACAAAATCCACAATTGCGAAGCCACCCACCTTTGCATTCAGACTTCTGCACTTCACGCACGGCCTCATCGCACTACAAGCCGTCCCCTCGTTCTTCCCCTCCCCGGATCCACCAGCCAATCCAACCCCCCGCTCCGAAGCCCCGCACCGCAGCACCCGCCGAAGCGCCTCGTTCCGTTCCGCCAGTTTCCACAGATCCGCCCGCATCTGCCCGCACACCTCCTCCAGCGCCCGGAGCTCCACGTCCCTGCCACGTGGCAGCTTCTCCTGCTGACACGTGGCACTGGACTGCTCCGAATCTGTCCCAGGGGGTACGGACTTGCACGCCTCTTTCAGTTGAGCGTGCACTTGCCTCACCCCCTCGAGACACGCCGCCAGCGACGCCTCCGCGAGGCTTTCGAGGGGATCCCCCCGGCTCACGTCACGCCCGCTGACTTTACGCGACTCGTCCGACTCGGACGCCCGCGCCACGCGCTCCTGCAGCGAGTGCATCTGCGACAGCAACTCCCCGAGGCCGTTCTGGGCGACCCGCAGCTGCGCCTCCGCCCCTTCCGCGGTCGCCATTCCGGCCTCGTACGTTTCACCCGTCCGCGTCAACCTGCCCGAACGGCTAGCAGCTGCTTTTCGTGGCTGTTGTCCGTCGGGCCCTGTCCGCAACGTTGAACCGTCGCTTCTGTGGAGGGGATCCCAGCTCCGACTTGGAACGTCGAGCGGAGTAGTACTCTCATTGGGCGTCCGAACACGCTCCTCCGTCCGATGGACGTCCGCGGAAACCCTTGCCTGACCAACAGACGTTGTCGCCTGTCTAGTTTGCTTTTCCCGCCCCTTTCCGCCATTCTGCGATGTAGAACCTAGCAGCTCCGGCGCAGAGAGTCTCAATCCGTCGAGCATATTCACACCGCCCCCCTTGCTCCCCCCGTCAAAACCGTCAAGCTCGCTCACACCGCCATCCAACCCCACCGTTTCAGGCCCGTCCCGCCTACTTCCAATCCCCTTGACTTTGAGCCCATTCACACCGCTCTTCGCACCCGTCACTTCGAGCTTCAATCCCAGCCACCTTCGCTCTAGTTCCCTAAACTCGCCCCGCGTCTTACTCAACTCCAGCTTCGCCTCCCTGACCTCCTCCTTAACCCGCCTGTAAACCCCCTTAGCTTGCTCCGTTTCTTCCTTAACCAGCCGTAACTTCGCCTCGGCCGCGCCAACTCGCTCCTTGACCCGCTCAAAGTCTTCCCCGGCGCCTATAACGTCATTCTCAACCAGCTTCAGCCGAGCACTCTCGTTAGCTAACCGTTCGGTTAGCGCCCTAACCTGACCAGTCAACTCTTCGCACTTCGCCTCCAACTCCAGTTTCTGCCCGCGTCTCTTCCCGACCCCTTCTGCCATTGCCCGCGCCTCCTCTCTCAGAATCTTTAGCTTTCCCTCTTCCGCTGCCACAGTTTCTATCGCAGCCTTCACCCTCGCCTCCAGAACCCTTACCCGTTCCTCCTTCTGCAAAACCCGCTCCTCTAACCCCCGAATTCCCTCCGCTACTTTCACCATCTCTTTACTCACTCCCTCCCTGCCCATCGCTTCCAACTCGCGCTCCGAGTCGTCAGCGAGGGATCCCTCTTGCGTCACCCCATCCTCCTTCCGCCCACGGGGGTTAAGCGAAACCATCTGCTCTAACCTCGTCTTAATCGCTTTTAACGCAACCCCCGCGGCCCTCGCTTGCGCCTGCGCCTCTTCCGCTTCCCGTCGCGCATTAAGTGCCGTCTTCTTGAGCAGTGCCAGCTCATCCCGTGCCACGTCAGCATCTTGGGAGGCCCGGAGGGCGCGCTCCTCTTGGCTCTGGCACTCGCGGCGACTTGCGAGCAGGTGGACCTGTACAATGGTCGCCGTTAGAGCAGACAATCTAGATTTTGTCAAGCACAAGAAGGGCCAGGCGATGACGTTGAATACAGCACTTCTCACGAATAACCCGGACAAAAAGGTGAAGATTTCTTCGCAAGCGCTGTACTCTTCCACAAGCTTTCCGTCTTGGTTGGAGAGAACTGCGTCTTGTAAGCATAAGCTTCGAGAGGCTGGAAGAAATACATGCTATCGCTCCTATTGTTGAAACCTCTCCTGCATTCAGTGTCCGAACATGTGGGACCAGCGGTCGAGTTTCTCGAGGACGTCAGGGTACCCAATGCGCATTGAGTGAAAACGAAAGCAAGTCTCCCATAGGGCAGCATCTCTAGCATTCGTTTGTTGAGAAGAGTGCAAGCACTCTGCGTCTTCCCAGAAGTCGTGTTCTAGTAATCGAGTACGTGACTGAAAAGAGGTTGGGTGATGCTTAGAAGGAAAGCAGAAAAGATGATGAAGCAAATGCTAGGGTAGAAGGCTGTCTTCGAGCAGATAGGTGAAAGAGGGGCGTCTCCGAAGAGAAGGCGTACCTTTTCCTGGAATCGAGGATGGAAGTGAGAACGAGTGAGAAAGGTGAAGGTGGAAGGATGCAGGGGATAGCGTACCTGCACGTCCATAAGCTCTCCTTGCAACGACGCCAGCTTCTCTTCCAGCGCCGCCCCAGCCTCCTCTTCCGCTGCACCGTTCCGGCCCCGCCCCGCTCCGTTCTGGCCGGAATCCGGCTCCCTCTCGGCGGCTGTCTTCCGCAGCTGGGCACGTGCCTCGGCCAGCTGGCGCTCTGCTACCTCACGTTCGCTTCCGAGCTGGAAAAGAGGAGGTAGTAAATGAGGTTATGTGTTAGCGCGACGAATTTCGCACGGGATCACGCCTGCCTTTTCAAACGGACTCCTCTAAAGATTTAAGGTGGCGCTGTGGAAGTGGCCACCGAAAGATGAGTTTTTTCTGATTGGTCATGTCAAAGGTGCTCACTTTGCAATGTGTTTGGTGTTGTCAGGGTCTGGGGTGGAGCTTGGACAAGCCAAGCAGGAGACTTTGTGGACAAACAAAGCCTCCGGAAATTTGAAGGCTGGTCCAACTCAAGCAGAGCCCAATGATATCAAGAGGTGCGCTACTCCTGGAAGCAGTTTCATATCCAGGACTTTGCAGGAAAATTCAATCTAACAAGGACTCACCCGAGTCCTTCCCGAATGCAAAAGCAGATTCTGATTCGAAGATCTGGAAGCACGGCTCTGGACAAACGTTGTCTGGCTCGGTTAAGGGTTTTGACGCCCAGAAGCAGAAGTGAAACATAAACGAGTAGAATATCCGGCCCCCTTGGGAATACACCGGATATAGTTCTGCTTTCAGCGGTGCTTACCTCTGCAAGTCGCCGTTCTAGTTGCTCCACTTCCCGTCTGCTTCCGTCCACACGGCCCCAAAACTCCCGCTCCTCGTCCTCCAACTCGCTTAGCTTCCCCTCGGCCTCCCCCACGCTCTGCCGCACCCTTAGAACTTCCTCCTCGCCCCGTCGAAGCGCGCTCTCCGTTCCTCGTAACCGCTCCAACAAACCCTTCCGGTCACTTTCTAGCCGCTGAACCGCCTGGGTCGCCTTTTGGACCAGCCCTTCTAGCGCCCGCAGTTTCTCTCTAGACTTCCCCGCCTCTTCCGCGGCTGCAAGGGCCTCCTTCCGCGATTCACGGGCCCTCTCCCGCTCATTCTCAACCTCTGTTTGCGCGCTCTTTACCTCTTCCTTGAGGCTCAGAGCGCGCTCGCGCAGACGTTCCGTTTCTTCCGCCGTTACGTTCCGCTCCTCAACCACCCGCCGGCACTCTTTTTCGACGGAACCCAAATCCTCCCTGTGTTTCAAAACCTTCCCCTTTATTCTCCTTAGCTCCGCTTCTGTTTTCCAAACCTCCCCCTTCAAGCCTTGAATCTCTTTCTCTGCTCGCTCTTTCTCACCCCCCCGCTCCAAAGCCTCCCGCTCCCGTAATTTTCCAGCCTTCTCTGCCTGCCGTTGCAACTCTAAAGCTTCCCGCTCCGCCTCTTCCTTCGCCCTGCTCGTCTGCGCACGAATCTCCTCGCTCTTCTGCTGTAAGCTATCCCCTTCCTGCCGTAGCTCATTCAGCAACTCCCGCAGCTCGTCCACTTCCGCCCACATTGCAAAGTCCGTCGCCATCTCTAGTTGCCTCTCCGCCGCCTCCCCAGTTTCCCTTCTCAGACTCGGACCCGCTTTCAGGCGACTTCCTGACGCCCCTTCCCCGTTCCTCTGCATTCCCGTGTCCCCGCCAGATCCGTCCGAAGGATAGAAAATCTCAACCACGCAGTCCGTAGCCGTCCGCAACCGGTTCAAAGCCGTCGTTCCCACCTCCTTCTCCGTACCCACAACAGCACAAAAGTTCAAAACCTCGGAACGGAGCTCCCGACCAAGTTCCGTCCCAACCGCCCGAGCATCTTCTTGCCTTTTTCGGACGCATCTCAGGACACCGTCCAGACCCGTTCCCAGACCGTCCGTAAGCCAGCTGTAACCCTCGCCTAACCCGCTCAATAGACCGCCTAAACCCTCGCCTGAGCGCCCCAAAACTGCGCCTGACACGTCTCCCGCACCCCTCAAATCCCCGCCACCGCTTTTACTCGCACTTAAGCCAACCCATTGGTTGCTCCGGGCGGCTACGTCATGAGCGACCTCCGTCATAACCGCCGTCAGAAGACGGACGACCGCCACGTGGCTCTCTCCGAGCCGCCGACTTGCGGTCCGCAACACGTGATCCGTTCCGCTCGAGTCTTTGGCCGGACCTCGCCTCTCAGTGGCCTCCTCGACCGCTTCTGCTGACACGTGGAGCCCGCTCAGAGCCGCCTCTGCCGCCCGTCGCTGCTCCCGCGCCCCCTCTAGAACTTTCAGCAACGCCTGATGTTTCCCAGCCCTCCCCGAAACCCTCTTGACTTCCTCACCGTGCTCCAGCCCGTCGGCATCGTTCTTTTCTCCGCCAGCGAGCAGAGCTCTACAGACGCGTACCAATGTTAGGAGGAAGCTCAACGTACACTCCCCGCTTTTGCTGCTTTCCAGCCGCGAAAGAAGGCCCTCTAGAGCTTGCGGGTCGTGCTCTGGCCCCAAATCCTTCGCCCGCACCTCTCTGGAGGATTGTCTCGCAGAAGACCCGCCCTTATCCCCGTCCTTGTCGGAGCCGGTGAATTCTGCACCCCAAGTTCCGTTCTGCCTCTCCTCTGTTCCGCTCGTCCGCTCTCCTTTCGTTGCTGCTCCGTCCCTCGCCCCGACCTCCTCCTGTTCGCCCTCTTCGTCTGCGCCACAACTTTTCCTCATCAGCGTTTGCTCTCCTTCGGTTCGCTCCGTTTCCGGCGCTCTCCCCCTCCCTCCCGCTCCCCTTGTCGCCCCCACTTCTCGCACTGGGTGCTGCTCCGCTTCCGTTCCCTGTTCCGTTTCCTGTTCTGTTCCGTTTCCCTTCCGCTTCTCTTGCAACCGCACTCCTCCTCGCACTTTCGGCGCTTCCCTTGCTACCTCCTCTCTCGTCTGCACTTCACTTTGCATTCTTTCCAGCTCCTCCCGTAACCTGCTCAGTTCCTCATTCTGCTTTTCAACGACGCCCAGAAGCTCCCCCAGCCCCCGTCCCTCAGCATCGCCCGTTGCACTTTCTCCCGGCCGCTGTCTGTGCGCCTTCCCAGTGCCCGGTCCAGGTTCTACCGGGCGCCCTGCCACCAGTTTTGAACTGCCCGGTTCACCTTCTACCGAGCGCTGTCCGTCCTCCAGATTCCGCGGTTCATCTTCTGCCAGGCGCCGTCCCTCTGCTTCCAAACTGCCCGGTTCAACTCCTGCCCTATCTTCTCCGTCCACCTCAGAACAGCGCGGCTCGCTCGTTCCCGGGCCCTTTCCGCCGACCAGCCCCCCAGCTTCCCGCTCGGAATATTCCTCACCAATCCCCTCTCCCCGGGTTTTGATGGCGTCGCCCAGATACGCCCCTTCCCCTCCTCTGACAACACACTCCGAAGCCATGGCGTCACCTTCCCGAGAAGGCATGTCCATCCCAGCGCTTACGTCTCTAGTTTCTGCGCCCGTCTGGCGATTACGGGGCAGTTCCGCTTCAAGCACCTCATCGCTTCCAGCAGGCGACAAAGAGATTCCGCTCTCGGAGCAAGGCACCCCGGGTTCGGGGTTTGGAACTGGGGAGGGGGCTGGGGCGGCGGGGGCGCTCAAGACCCGCTTCTCCATATCGTCCTGCCAGCGCTCGAGTCGCTCCCTCTCGGCCTTCTCGGCCTCGAGCAGACCTGCACGCACCAGTCGAGAAGCGGATCAGACACTTCACTCCTGCATGATGCCCCCACCGAAACCGTCCGTATTCTGCAAGGGTTTTTGACTTCTAACTTATTCTTCCCTTTTCTAGCTCCGGTTCAAGCAGAACGGACAGACTCAAAGCATGCAAGGTAAGACCAGAACCGTCCAAACAATCAGTGTTAAGAGGGTAACAGCCAACTCTCAAGGCTCCGTCAGCGAAACTGCCAAAGCTGTTTCGCCCAGAAAGGTCAGCCGTTTGAACACTTCTAGAACAAATATGGTGCCGTTTACTTGGGTAAACGTCTTGAGAAGAATCATTCGCAAGTCCCTTTCAATCCACTACCCCGTCATACACGAGGATTGAAACACACTCCTCTGTCTAGAGTCTTCAGAGCTACCATGCGTGTCATCCTACTGTTCAGTGCACTCGGCAAAAACAACCGACCAGATACAATCACTTTCGGTTTGCACGCTATAGCTCTCTGCAGACTCCCAGACGAGTCCACAATCCAAAGGAAAGAAAATGATCATCATCGGACATTCTGGACACGGGCTAGACTCCAAGGGAAGCAGCAGTGAGGGCTGACGTCACCTACCTGTCAGCGCCGCCACCTGGCACTCCAGTGTGCGGCACCGCCGCCTTAGAACGTCCCCATCCACCGACCCTTCTCCCTTCTGAGCGCCCCATCTACGGGCGTCCGAAACCCCACAGGCGTCCAAGTTGCGGACTCCGGACGCTCTCTTGCGCCCCACTTTCGGGGAGTTTCTCGGGGAATCAACGCCCATAGTGTTGCTCGAAACGGGTGCCAGAGCTGGACGCCTGGAGCCTGTCCGGCGCTCTGAGTTCTGAAGGGGCTGCTGAGTGGGAGGGTAGCGCAGACTAGCAGAGGGGGCTTTCTCCGAAGACGCTCGTGGGCTAGCCGGGAGCGGGCTAGGTTCAAGGCCGGTTTGAGAGTTGGTTAGTTGGCGGGTTAGCGGAAGAGCCAGGTCGCACTGAACGGAAGCGTCCGCAAGCTCGCGCAGTTCGGACTGGGTTCCGGCGTCCGAAAAGTGGGGCCCGGCTGCTGCCCAGGACGCGAAAGCAGCAGCGGCAGAGTGCACGTTCTTCCCCGTTGGTGACCTCAGCGCTGACCTCAGCGGCTCGCCGTCACACGCCACGCTTTCAGGCGATGTCCCCAGCATGACGTCAGCGTACCGGTAGCTGACCGCTCCCGCATTCGGGTTAGGGGCTTGGTCAGAGAAACCTCGGGGTTCCGAGCCGGGAGTTGTTGATGCCGACTGCAGCTCGAAGCCAGAGACCCTCCCTGCCGGGGGAGTCTGAGGCCCTGCCAAAAGCGCCCCCCCGCCCGCTTGCATCTGGAGCTTTTCCATGGAGAAGAGCAGGTCCCAGCTTGGCTTCAGCTCAGCTTCTGAATCCACTTGGGCGCCCTCCGCCGGTGCCACCTGGCCCCCATCTGACGGCCTCCCATGATGCCACGTGGCAGCCAGGAGACTGTGGTATTCTTCGAATAGACCAGCCAGATGAGCGGTCATCGCTTGCAGGAACTGACTTGCCGCTGCCCGAGTCTCCTCCGGCCAATCAATCTCTGCCACGTCAGGCCCCCCATCCTTTCCTCCTGCCCCTGTAGTTTCCCCAGTGGACCAATGAGAAGTTGCCACGTCAGCAAGGGCCTCTCTCTGCAGCTGCTGAAGGCGTTTCTCGGACTCCTGCAAGCGCGCCAGAATCGTCCGCTCCCGCTCACCAATCGACACTTTCTCTGGACCCCTCATCTCACCGCCGCTTCCTTCTGCTTGAGCCCTTCGGCCTGATCTTCCCATGCCTCCAATCACTCCTCTTTCATCCGCGTCTCCCCCAGCTTTTCGCAACACCCCGCTTGCGCTCCATTCGTCACCCGCGGCAGTCCTCTCGTCGTTGGCCCCTGAAGTTCCTGCACTCTTTTCCTCCCCTTCGACATACCCCTCTTCCAACGCCGCCTCACCTTCGCTGTCAGACATAACCACAACATCTGTGTCCTCGCTCAAGGAACAGTCCACAGACCCCGGGTTAATGCCTAACCCAACCGAGTCGCCCTCCAGCGAGCCCCCACTCTGCCTAACCGGTCCCGCTTCAAACCTCACACAATTAACCTCTCCCGGCACCCTCTGCAAACCTGCCGCCCCACCCTTCGCCGACCCTGGCCGTCTCACCAGGTTCGAGAAAGAAAGGTCGGACCCCGCTTGCTCCTCATCGCCGCTCTTGGAACAACTTTCTGTCGCCGATTCTTCCGTCTCATCTGCGCCCCTCTCTGCATGAAGCTGCTGCAGCTGAGCCCTGAGCTTCCCATGTTCCTCGACACAGGCAGTTAGGTCTTTAACCACCTTCGCACCCCTGCTCAAACCCCCTGGTCCCACCCCACCGGCGGAACTTTCCCTCTTTTCAGTAGCGCTCCACTCTTTCAAGCCCAACTCCTCCAAGAACTCCGTCAGCGCCGCCTTGGTTCTCTCGATCTCACTCTGAACCTCTCCGAGAGTTCCTTGTCCACCGCCAATCTGCAGCCCACAGTTCATGCTGACTTTACACGCATCCCCTTCAATACCCCAGTCTACGCTTGCGTTTCCACTTGAACGCCCCACTGACCCCTTCACAACCTCCGCTCCTGACCTCCAACCTCCCTCCATAAGACTCTCTCCCGCATGTCTCACCAAAATGCCGCTAAGCAGTCTCTGCTTCGCCCCAGCTTTGTTTGCGGGGACAGGTTGCGCATCACATCTGATCTCCAGCTCCACCAGCTGAGCAGAGACGTCTGACGCAAAGCTACTGAGGGATGTATGAAAGGGCAGGGGAAGGCTGGCACGACTGACACTGCCCTCGAGCTCGTTCATTTGAGCCATTGCAGGGGTTGAGGTACTGTAAGCTGCAAACAAACATCAGCTTTTCAGTGACTGCCTATGTTCGTCATGAGACAAACGTTCATTGCAGTTGTTCTGAATATGGTCTAGGCAGAGTGCCAAGTACCTCAAGGACGGTGGGGTAGAGACAGTAAGATCTTGAGTGGAACCTCCTACTGGATGCAATCTACAGCCATCAGAGAACCTTTATTGATGCTGAGCGAGACCAAGTAAGAAGCAACCGAAGTAACTACTTGCACTACAATTTATTGCCTGGTACATAAGACTTTTCTAGTGTAGCTCCAGGGCTAAGCAACTTGCAGACTACTCAATAGATGGTAATCAGCCTGATGGAGCTATCACAGTATTCTCAGACCTCCTTTTCCAAGGCATCTCTCATTTGACTGACATAAAACATTCTCCTGATTGACAGTTTTTAGAGAACTGAGGATTTGCCGGCTCCTTGCAGGATTGTTGCTACCCATGCCCTTGAGCGATTGTGGCTTCTTGTCATGTCAAAGCAGGAAGCACAAACTACCTAGAACATAACAATCGATCCCTAAGCTCACCTTGATACCTGTTACGAAGACAGCTTTATCATTTCCAGCGAGCATCCTTCTTGTATCATCACTTCTTCCTCCCTTCTCGGCAATTTAGTCCCATCAGAAGCAAGCTCGTATGGCGTTGCATGGGATGGGCGTTGCACAACCATTGGCATTGTTGCCACAGCCTCTGCATTTCCTACGCTATCTGACATGTACCTACTTCCTTCTCCCTCAAACTGAAGTCCCTCAAAGGCACAGCTTGCAAGTTGCAGTGGCAAGAAGCCTCATGCAGGGTCCCGCCATACCGGTGTGCATCATCTGCAATCTTTGAAATTTTGAATATTTGGCGTTACCTTGTAACCCATTTTTTTAAAACTAGGGTAACCCGAGCAGGATCCCAGAAGGTTTAAAATTTAAATGGGTTTGTCAGCCCAGGCCAGGTACGCTTGATTTGCTCTGACCAGCGTATTGAAATCGTAGATGCATTCGCATTAACCCAGCAGCTCACAAACCCTGTTACCAAACCCTGGGGCGTGAAAGTCAAAGTCTGCGCCCGTCGCATCATGGTGCGGCGATCGCCGCGGGCGGCCCCCCGCGGACCCGCGTTATTAACTTATTCCAAATTTTCCGCCAGTGTTTGCTGTAGCATGCACCCGGTGGATCCTTCTACCGGTCTCTTTTATCTGTTTTGGTGCCACCTCGATCCGAGTTTCATCTCTCGGTGCTCCCGCCGGGTGCTAATAAAATCCGCCGAGTTAAACAAAAACCTGGTGGGTTAACTTTGGGGGATCCACCGAAGTAAAAGGTGGATCCCTGGAATCAAAACGCTGAAAACGTCCCCAGCAAGCTGCAACAATGCAAGCAAAAGCATACAATGATACATTACTGTCATTTGGTAACTTAGCGCTTGATGTCAATCAGATCATGGCAGAAGGAGATCATTCTTGCCCGACCTTTCTTGAACCCTCACATATTCCAACAAAAGCTTGCAAGGGTTGAAAGCATACATCCATGCTGATGGATGCAAGTGGGGTCCCGCTCTAGCTGGCGTTCCCAGCAGCATTCAAAAGCAGATTTTGTGAGGAGCGTGTGATAAGTTACAAAGAGCTACTCAACATGCTTGGTCTCCAGCTCTCCTTTTGTGGAAGTATTTCTTCAGCGTACGCGTCAATGTCAACGACTTGTCACGAGGATGCTTGCAGCGTAGCGGGCCAGATGGAAACTTAGACGAGGATTGTCTGCTTGGCAAGTCCCTTACTGAAACAATGGCGAGCGCGCTGCAGGAGCCACAGCCCTTGCTTATGGTTTCCAAAAAGAAAGAGCGCAGCTTGCAGGACATGATACTAACTAGATCAAAGAGTTCAGGGTCTGATAAAAGTAGTTCTAAGTTCATGATTTTTCTGGACGGGGAATGGACGAGTTCACCAGGATTGACGAACGTCATGCCGGTACTTGGCCCAGTGATTGAGAAGGCCATGCAGGACAAGTAAGTGAATGCTACTGGATGAGATTTTACATGGCCCCCTGTCTTTAGAAATCCTGCAGGAAGCCAGTCACGGCCATAGTCGTAAAAAAGACGTCAGTGACGGTCAACTATTCTAATCACATCAGTGCCATGAATGCCGTACATTGAGAAGGTGAAAAGATGGCATACCTTTTGGAACAAAGTCTTGAGGCAGCTCCCAGTGGGGCTTCTGGCAATGAAGTGATGACTGGCCATCTATTCATAGAAATGCTTTGTCAATTGCTAAAGACAGTTGTGAAAATCCAAGGTATTTATCTTGACATGTCTTTTGACAGTCACAGAAGTAGATTCTGCATTCAGGCAGTAAAATTTGCCTAAACAAGAGTCCAGTGGAAGAATGAGTCTCTAGTCCTTGACAGGTTTGTTGTTTCAGCCAGCTTTACTACATTGGACACTATCGATAGATGTCAGAAATACATCTGTGTATGTGCTGGCTACGTGCTGGCTTTTCAAGGACAGGCTGATTGCCGGGCACTAACTCTGTTTTACGTTTTGAACACCTTTCAAGCAGCTCCTGCCCAGAACACCCTCAATCGCAGCTGTACGCAGGGCACTGGATGCACAACAAGAAGCGGGCCTCAAAAGCCTTACTTATTTGGCACTGTGTTTGTTAATTCACAAGCTAACTATGACCACAAGGGAGAAACCAGCATGATGAAATCTCAAAGCAGTGCAGTCCTCTCAAGGCAAGTTGTTTGGATACTTTGCAGTGAAGCACCTGTCATCGACAGACTAAGTCACGAACTCATCCCCTCCAGCAAAGTACTAGGAGACGTCCACCAGAATGATCTTCAGAAGATGGTTGCAAAGATGGTAAAGATCGAAAAGGGAAAAGGGCCCAGAAAAAGCGCTCAAGAAGTAAGCCACAGAGTTCTCTGGCTTCTCTCCTCAATGTTTAGCAGGCTAACCAGGAGTCCAGGTCGGGACTGTAATTTCACCAAAAACTCCCTTTACTGGTTATGGTTGACTCCATTTATTGTTTGCTATGGTTGCTAAGTTGTTGACATTGCGTCAAAACCTAACTTGAGGAGAGCAGACTTGTTGAGAACTTTGCAACCTTGAGGCCTACCTTCATCCCAGGGGTCCGAAGCTTCTTTTGAGGGAAGAGGGAGCAAATGATTCCTGCAGTGGTCAAGCTTTTGACACACGGAGGTTCGTTGTCTGCAATTTGACAAAGCTTGAAACTCAAATGTGAACCTTTAAAAGCTAGATCACTTATTGGTGTCCATGTACTGATATTTGGGCCGTGTACAACCGCAGCGGTGTGCGCCTACTCGTATGAGAGAACTCGTCAACATAGATGTAGAAGAGGAGAAAAGCCTTCTTGAGTTTGATCACGGGCTTGGTCATCTTGTCGACCTTCTGTTGAGTTCCCATTTTTACTAGCAGGTCATAGACTTGCATATGCGAGACTAGAATTTTCCCGCTCTGATTCAGCCCAGGAGCCTCTACTCTGCCTAACCTACCCATGGAAGACAACTTTGCATGCACAAATCTCGTCTGAAGGTCCAACATGCTGTCTGGATATATGAAGTGTGTGGCGACCAGGTCGCAGTCTTCAATGCGATTTTGTCCATTATCCCAAGAGAAGCAGCGAGCACAATCTTAACGAGGACCTGTGGCGATCAGTATCTTTCTCAGAAAGGGTAGCTCACATCTGAGCGTGTTCTTTCAATAACACTTGGCTTTTCAGAAGCCTGGTGGAGGGGTCAATAAGCGGACGCGTGGTGAAGATTCTGCATTGGCATTGAGCTATTTGGCATTTTGTGCACTTGCCAGGACTGCAAACAGGCAAATGAGCTCACCCACTAACATCAAAAACAAGAAATTGACGACTTGCAGACCTTCCAACAGCTTCTGATCTAATTTACAGGTCCTTGACTGGTTCCCTGAGTTCGACCTACCAGAGGAACACCAAAAGCTGGCCCCGGAGGACTACCGGGACAAGACAGACGCCTACTGGAAAGAGAGATGGGACTACCGAGAAGCCAAGTACCGGGGCCGCATGCAAAAGCTCACCAAGTGCGAGTGTCTCGCTGTGATCGACGCGGTGTTGCAACGCCACCGCAATGACCCCGACCCCGACGGGCTGGAGGCCCTCAAAGAGGGCATTACTCGTTACTTCCAAGAGGAGTTGAGCCTACGCCTCCCCTGCGCCATGATGTCATACTTTGCCGCTCTGGAAGGCGAACAAGGGGTGCAACCCGAACCCGGGGGGAGCCCCTCTGGGAGCTCAGAGGGGCAATTTTCCGCAAAATCATCAGACGACGGTGGGAGCGAGGGGCTTGGGTTCGAAAGGCCCAGGGCAGAAGGTGGTCTTAAGCGCCCGCGGCAGGAGGGGCTCGCCAGCGCAACGTTTGAGCTTACTAGATCAATGGGCCTTCCGAGCGGTGGATCTGGGGGTGCCGGATTGGCGGGGCTTCCGGTCGAAGGATTGGGGGCACCTACGGCCAGCGGATTTGAGAGGCTTTTGGGCAGCAGGTTCGCGGGGCCTCTGAGCAGCGGATTGGAGGGGCTCTCGGGCAGCGGAGTTGAGGAGGGGCCTCCAGGCAGCGTATGGAAGGGGCATCCGGGCAGCGGATTGGGGACACCTCCGAC
>DF237774.1:2798-14821 GCA_000708835.1 Klebsormidium nitens | reverse complement strand
TGAGGAGGGGCTTCCGGGCAGCGGGTTGAAGGGGCTCCCGGGCAGCGTATGGAAGGGGCTTCCGGGCAGCGGATTGGAGGAGGGGCATCCTGGCAGCAGGTTCGAGGGGCTTCCGGGCAGCGGATTGGGGGCACCTCCGGCCAGTGAATTCAAGGGGCCTCCGGGCAGCGGGTCAGAAAGGCTTCCCTGGGACATGGAGTTGGAGGCTGCAAGGGACGGACCTGAGCTTGGTCTTGACGATTTTGAGCCAGAGAGTACTGGTGGTTCGGATACACAAGAAGCTTCGGACGAGATGGACGTGGTTGATAAGTGGATTCTCTGCCCGGAGAACGAAGCAGGGGCGAATGAGGACGAGGCTGGTGGGGGAGGGGGGGGAGATGAGAGTGAGCAGGAAACAGTGGTTGTCGAACGTGGACAAGGAGAGGCGGAGGGGGGCGGACAGAGCGACGAAGAGAGGAAGGAAGAGGAAGAAGAAGAGGACGAGGACGAGGATCGAGATGATATGGACAGCGACGGAGGGGAAGATGATGACGATCGCAAACCTCCCCCCGGGGGAGCCGGAAACGGCGCAGCGGATCGTCGCGGCCGGGACGGCGGATCTGGTGACGGAGACAGAGACGGCGGCAAGGGTGGCGGCTCCAGTTCTTTCGAGAACGGCGACACGGGATCGTGGTTCTTGCCCGAGTGGGACGCCGGTTGTGGTCTTCGCCGTGGCGTTTACGTCCCGCTTCGGGTTGCTGACGTCAGCGGCGCTCGCAACCCCCAGCCCGTGGCTGCCGGCGGCCAAGAGATGCAGCTCTCCCGGGCTGCGGTTGCTGACGTCAGCGATGTTCCGGCAGGGAGTCCGCTTCACAGCGTGGCCTGGGAGGTCCAGGTGAGGTCCTTGGCACCGGGCGCAATTGCGGAAAAGTGTGTGTCTCGAAACGTGCAAACGACCTCTTCCGTTAGCCATAGATGGTTGACGTGTTATCATAGTTCCGTCCTGTACTGCAGCCCCAACCGCTTCGTCGGAGGTTTGGTTTTACTTTGCTAGAAGTACGCGCTTCCGACCGATCTGTGCTTGCTAGACGGTCATTGACATGACTCCTGCTGACTTTAGTCATCTCCTCCTTTTGCTTGTGTTTCTTGGGCCTGGCAATGGCGTCCCCAAACAGTTCTTAGCCTCTATGTTTATCCTAATTGCAAATAACGCCATCCCTTCGTGCAGGCCCCTCCTCCACCAGCTCCCCTCATGCCTGACGATGACGAAGGGTCCAGCGAACCAAGGCCCGGGTTAGGCCTACAGGGCTGGGTCGGAGGAGCCTTCAAGAAAAGCACCACAAACCCGAGATCCGAAACCAGCGCGGCCACAGCCCTGGAGGTTTCCGGGGCTGAATTAGGTGGAGGAACAAGCGATCGTCCGGAAGAGGGCCCCGTGGCTGACACTGCCAAGGCTGTCGACATCGCGCAGATGGGCATTGCAAACCTGGACCTGAACTCCACAGTAGGGCCTTCGCGGATCTGCTTATTTGCTTATAACCCGTTCTTTGAGCTCGTATAGCGTTCTTTGAGAGCTTGTAACGTTCTTTGAGAGCTTATACGTTTCTTTGAGAGTAGCCGCCCAGACTCACGCCAGAATTTGTTAATCGGCCAGCGGTGTCCTCCACGTACTCCTGTCTAAATGTCGACGGATGAGAATCTTAAAAGCCTCCATGATTTGTGCATGTTCCTTAAAGGGAGCTTCGAGTTCCTCACTCAAGCAGCTATTTCTCGGAGCAGAGAATCCTAGCAACCGGATTTTTGCTGTTAAGTCTCCTACGTTGATCAGAAATGTTTCTCAGCTTTTCAAATCACTTCTCACCCTGGATCCGTTGTCAGTCCTTCTTTCCACAGCGCTCTAGAACAACGATGGATGGCTCTGACGACACAGCGCGTCGAGCTCGAAGAAGCGCCTAAAGAAAGAACGTTTAGACCGCCTGACGCCGACTTCGTTTGCTGATGCTCGTAGATTGTTTTGACGTGCTGTCTGGAGGCTCTTAGGAGTTATATTGAATACAATCTCGCTCATGTCGAACTTCCCAGAAATCGCTCTCGTTCATGTCTCTGTAAGCTTTTGATTCTCACCTATTGGGATTACAGTTACATCAGCCATTAATCTTCCATTTGTCTGCTAAAGCTCTTAGTATTCCACCATATTCTGACGTCATCTTTCCGTCATGGTGTGGCAGGGTCTGACGCACCCGCGCGCGTGTAGTCCGTGGTATGAACTATGGCTGCTCGGTTCTTCCGGAAGTCAGGGCAGATTTTGGTTGAAACAAATTGCATGAGACTTTTACTGCCCGAATATCGAGGCTCTTTCCGGCGTCCGCAGATATTGCACGACGCCATCTTCCTCTTTTAAGGTGCAGATCCGCATGGAACTAAGGACCAGTTTTCTTGAAACTTGCATTATGCAGGTTTTGCCGGACGTCCCCGCCAAGTACATGTGTCCGATCACGGGAGGCGATATGGTGGATTCAGTGTTTCTCTTCAGCAGCGGCCAGTCCGACGAGAGAGCCACAACTGAGCACCGGCTAAGGTACAGCGAGCAACCCTCTCTTCTGCGAGGTTGTTAGATTCCAGAAGCATCTCACAGCGGTTAGCTTCATCTGTAAATGATTCTGGCTTTGCTTTCAAGTAATGGACAGCCGACTTCTGCAACTCGGGTGAGAAATCTAGGTTTTGGTTCAATCATGCTTCCTTTGTCGGACCACTTTCGTTTGTAGAAGAAGCTCGGCTCGAACTTTGGATGAGCGCCAATGCCTTCCTGCTTGTCCCTATTCTTCGGGCAAGTTCTTGGTACTCTCTGGCTGCAAATGGCTAAGCTCCTTTGTCTCTTCTTTTGTTCTCCTTGATGTTGCAAAAGAAGTGCTTTTCACTTTTGTTTAGGTAGCTGGACTTTTTGGACCCCCCTCTCAAGAAGGCTGCTAAGGCTGGAGTACTGCAACTAGCTCCGAGGCTTGGCCTTAGGCCGCTCCCTTGAGGTTCTTTAGCGGGTTCAGGCGGGTCCGACTTCGCTTTTTTGCATTTCCTAAGGTAACCGCTCCTAGGAGCGGCGGCTTTCATTGCAATGTTGACTGTGGGAGTTCTTATTCGACTTGGGTTCCATTTAGCGTCAGCACACAAGCTCTCGCAGTTCATGAGTCCGTGGATGAGGATCCAGAAGAAAACAGGACGAAGGAAGCTCCTACTTTTCCGCAGCTTCCTAGACGGTGCCCGGCGGGAGTCGGAGTCTGACAGCTCTGGTCTAGCAGCGGAGGATGCTTCCAGCACAGTCAGCGTACACGTCACGAAGGACCCTGATGTCATGACAGCGCTCTCAAACCTCTTGCTGGACGGCGGACTGAACGCGAAAGTGGCAATTGGAGCGGAGCAGCTGACCGACCTCCTCCAGGCCCACCCGCAGAAGTGGATGCAAGTTTACGAAGCCGAGGCCGTTGAGGTACGTAGGCCTAAGTTGGCGCTCAATCGACTTTGGAACCAGCCCGAGAGCATGAAATCCTCTGAACATCTTCTTTCTCGGAGCAAACTGAGCTATCAACCGCCAGCCTTGCTATTTACTTTGTAGAAATATTCCAGCTTGAGTCCGTTGCTTAGGGTGCTGCATGACCGAAGTAACGACATCACCGGAATGGAGTTTTGCCTTCTTGAAGGACCCTCTTCATTTTGGGAGTACTTTTCAAGGACTTTGTTTGCACCAAACGCGATCATTGAGCGTCCAGGGATTTGCTTTTCTTACACAGACCGCTGTCTCGTCACCCTTATCTTTCGGGTGAGAGGAAATCCGAGGCACTATTGTTACTCGAATTGAATCTCTTCTAGAGAGTCAAGGTCATACCCTGCACTGTACTGACTTGCGTGCGCTCATCTGCTTGCAGCCTTTGGTGCGCGTCTTAGGTTTCAAAGGCCAGGTCCGGCTTTTCGCAGTTACGGCCCTGGAAGCCATCATGGCGGCTGCGGTGCGGGAGGCATATGGAAACAACAATAAAGTAGCAGAAAACGTAAGTGCACGGGATGCTCCTTCCGCAGAACTGATTGTCAGCACTACCTGATTGCTCACGAACACCTTTTTATTCGCGTTTGGAATGTTCTTTCAAAAGGAGCTTCGACAGCCGGTTCCAGTTTCAAGCGAACATCTGCGATGCTCTTCGCCTCATGATCCTTGGACCATGGAGCGCCGAACGTTTCGAACTTGGTGCGAGAGGTTTCTGGTTGCAACTTTGAGAATCCTGCTTACCATGAGAGACATTTTGGGCCGCTTTTGCTGAAGGTCGGGTTTTGCTTTGTCGCGTGGAAAAGCACATTCTTTGCATGCAATCTGCAGGCAATAAGTTTCAGTCCGGTCCTTGCCTGAGCGTGTGACCTCCGGTCATTCATCTCTATCGTCTCGTTTCGATCTGTAGACCTGCAACATCTTTTCTGCTTCACAGGCCTGCGGAGAAATCATCGAGAAAGCACGCGACAGCTTGCTCGAGCTTCTGTCGGACGAGAGCCTTGCCATCAGAGGCAAGGCCGCAGAGACGATCGGACACTGTCTGGAAGTGCGGACGATTTCGGTCCTGCTAGCCAAGCAAGAGAAAACCGGCCTGATCACCGGGCTCGTGCACCTGAGTTTCGCGGAGGTGAGCCAATGAAAAGCGCCTGACGAGACTTCCGGCTCAGAATCCGAGTGCCAAAGTGCTGCGACTGCATTTTCTACCAGTTTAAATCTTTCTTGGTATTATTCCCGTCTTGACCTTGAAAAGAAACGAATTGACCGCTAGCCTAAAGATAAGACCAATGTCTACAATCCTGCTCTATTCATGATCAGATGGTACGCCTGACAGAACAAACGGATGCAGGCTGTCGAAGAAAGTATGTAGAGCGTGCGCCAGAGTCAGCGACTGGTCCGGTTGGCCTCTTATGAAAAGGGATTCCCTGTTTTACCCTTAATCGGCTTCTTGTCAATGAAAGCGAAAATGCTCAGCCGTACTCAGCTCGGAACTCGCTGATTCCTTCTTAAGTTGGCTGCCTTCTCAAACGTTGAAGTATACCATCAGTACTTTCGTTGTGCATGAATCTGGAACCTGCAACTCTGCGAACGAGTACCGAGCAAGCTGCCTTCTGACACGTCCTGACCACCATTACGGAGCTGACCGTCTGCTAGATGCTACGAAACGACAGGGAGTTTACGTTAACGTCGATATCATCCGATAAGTCAATCGCGTTTGATGCCAGTGAATCTTTGGCATGCGTCAGCACTGCCTGACATTCCCCGGATGCTACTGCAGGGACTGCACGAGATGATGCACGGGGTCCACGGCCCAGCCACGGTCGAAAGCGTGCGCAGCATCGGCCGCCGCGTGCTCTGCCAGCTAGCAAGAGTCGTCGTCACAAACCAAGCTCAGAGCGCCAAGCTAGCCGCGGACCCGGCACCCGAGGATGTCGTCGACTCCCTCTGGAAGCTCGTCCTCGACCGGGCCACGACGATTGAGGCCTTGGAAATGCTCACATGGCTCGCTCAGGGGGCGCCGTCTGGTCTTTCGGAGCAGTCGGTTGTAGAGGGCGCAGGCGCAAGGGAACGGAAGGCTGTTCTCACGTACCTGTTGGGGCAGGCCGAGAGCAACAAGCCGCTCAGGCTGCCTCTCGCGAAGTTCCTCGCCGGTTTGGCGGCTACCGCGAGCGAGCCGGGCGACTTGCTTGGGACAGCGGGAGTCGACAAACTGTTGCGCCTACTTCAGGCGTTGGTGAAGGAGATCGGAGATGAGCCGGGGGCTGCGGAAGGCTGGGCTTGTGTGTCGCTCGTGGTAGATTTCCTCGCAACGACGTCTTCAGGGGAGGGGGAAGACGAGACACAAGAGGGGTCGGCGGATGTCAAGAGACGAGAGTTGTCGGTGACAACTCTTTTGGAGCTACTGAGGCTCGCGACGAAGGAGTCCGTCCCGAGAGCACGGTTCTCCGATCTCAGTCCTTCGCTTCAAAACTCCATCCAGAGTTCGCAGAGCTCTGCACTGCGCTGTGTCGGAGTCCTCTCGGTCAGCCGGCCGTTTGCGCGGCGTTTCGTCGAAGAGGGAGGAGTCGAGCTAATCTCCATGGTCTTTCAAGCAGTCCGTTCGCGCACCCGAGACTGTGCAGAGGCACTCGCGGGGCTGATGGTGGCGTGCCCGGTGAAAACGGAGGCGGCGCTCAAGAACTCTGCGGCGCTGCTAGGACTTTGCAAGATGCTGGACGGTGGGAACGGCGAGGAGCGACTTGCGGCCCTGCACGTCTTGGACCTGGTGGTATCGACCGGCAGCGTGGCGCAGAATCTGGAGCCGACGTGGCTTTGCCCGGAAGGAGAGGAGTCGGCCAACTGCCGCACAGCTGGCGCGGAGCTGTTTGCCAAGCTCTCAAGCACCAATGGCTGGGGCGATCGGGTAAGCGGCAGAATCTTCTCCTCATCATATGCAATTGGCGTTGTACCGATCGTTTCGCTCACTGCGCTTCGTCCTAGAGATCGACCGGGAGTTGCACATTACTGGCATGGTAGGCTCGCTTGCGTCAAATAGGCAGGCAACAAAGTGCTCTCATACTTGTGCGGGCTGCTTAGTGGACTGTCTTGCTTGAAGTTGGTCTTTGCAGAGCTCCGGTTGTCGGTTTCGCCTTTCAAGTAATCTCGTTGGCAGCATATCAGTACTTCTTCAAAGGCCGCGGCCAGATATTGAGGGTTTCGCATAGCTGTTGGAAAAACCTATGAGCCGCTTCGGAGGCCAGAAGGCTCTGTTTCGCTTCGGAGGCCAAAAAGCTGTCAATTGGCAGACCAGATTGTTGGATCCTGCAAATACTGATCCCGAGCTTGTTGGACCCGAAGGTCAGGGCCGGAAGGGAGGGAATATTTGCATTTTCACAGCCATACTACAGTTATGCGGGCAGGCTACTCGAGGGTCTCAAGCGATGGAATATTGCTCTTTCCATGCCTCACCCGCTATAATCGGTCCCCTTCGAGCTTTATAGCCTGGCTGTCTTGTCACTTGAGTCATTGCGCAGAATATGGAGCGTCACAGCAACACCTGAAGTGAGTGGTCCCCTGCTGCAGGGCACGTCCGCGATCGGCGCGGCTCTCGGCTTCCTCACGGACGCCCAGAAGCGCGGGCTCATGGGCGGCCCCGCAGTACAAAGCGTCTTGCAAGCGCTCAAAGCCCTCACCACCAACCCCCGGCTCTGCGCCGCCCTGACGGGCGACAAGCAGGGGGTCAACGTCCTCGTCCAGGTCGCCAAGCAGCTGAAGACCCCAACCGCCCAGATCATGACGCAAATCAGTGAGTGCGTCCCGGAGACCGCGGCTGCTGACAGCAGATTTGTGGCGGCCCTCGTGAGCCTCTTGGACGACCCGGACGCTCAGAGCTCGGCCGCAGCCGCGTTGGATAAGCTAGCGTCCGGCGCTGCCCATCTAGGAAACGTGGCGGGGGCCGGAAACGCGCACGTTGCCGTTCTGCTGAAGGCCGTTCCGCTTGCGAAAGTGGAAGACAAGATCATGTTGGTGCGGGTTCTCTGGCGGCTGTGCAAAGGGATCGGCGCAGCTGTGATCGAGACAGTCTTGAGCGGCGGGGGGCTGAAGATTCTGTTGACGGCAGCGAAAACCCTGGAGGCGAGCGGGCGAACCGGAGACGCCGTGGTAAGCCGACCTCGGATTCGATGACCGACTCCTAATCATTGCTGAGTTGTACTGGGAGGGGTCCGTTGGCACAGTCCGTTTTCTTGTCATCTTTTTGGGTGCCCGCCTGGCCGATATATTGCCTGCACAACTTGAGGCAGGCCTAGCCAGCTATCTCCGTAGGGGTTGGCCAGATGCCTTTTTCAAGCACGCGCCCAGGGTGTTGAGACTTGACGCGACCTAAGGACAATAGTTTCTCATGATTCGTGAGAGTGAAAGCCTGGAATGCGCGCCGACCTACAAATCAGGACTTTGGCTGGACACATAGAGCCTGTCTGTTTCCCTTCCCTTTCTTAAGTCCGGATGCGTCTTTCTATTATTTTCTGTCTGTCGAGCAAGTTTGATTGTAACTCATGCTCCTGTACTCGCTCTCAGATTGGTCAGAATCTTTTTGTCCTTCACCTTTTGTGACCACTTGATGCGGCACATAACTGCAAACACCCTAGGCTTTCGCTTCAGATCCGAACAGGAAAATTGTTCCGACGAGTTTCACAACCTTGCGGACCAGGAAAAGGTGTTACCCCCTTGTGCGCAGAATTTTGCCAACACCCTGATGATGTGTGAAGCGTCACACTGTGAGCCAGATTTGCACGAGATCGTACGAAAGTTAACCCAAAATTTGCACGCTGGTGACACCCAACATATGCGCCTGGTCCGTTTGCAGGCGTGCCTGGTTGCGATCACCAGCCTCAAGGTCGCTGCGACGGACTTGGGCAGAGACATTGTTGCCGCCAGTGCTACAGCCTTCCTGGTCAAGCTTCTCGAGGCCAGCGTCAAGGGGAGTCGGGAGGACAGGGTCCGTTACGCGGTGTTCTTTCTGGGGTGCGCAGCTCGGGTGGACCCCGACGCTTGCATGCACGCAGGCATCATTCCGGCACTCGAGCTGCATCTGGCGGATGCGAAGAAGAAGGACGAGTGCACTCTTGCGGGGATTGGTAAGCGGGGTGATTTTGAAAAGAGCATGTTTTCGCCTCAAGTAGCACCCCTCGAGAGCTGCCAGCACTTTAGAAGATACAACGTTTTGGAGCTTCAGCAGATTGTTTTGTCAGCTCGGCTTTTAGAGTATCCGTCTTTACGAAGCACAATCTAAAAAGTTATTGAGCTTCGGAAAGACTGGATGTCGTTGATTGGACCGAAAAGGAGCTTTCATTATATAAAGACGAGCGCTGCGCCCTTTTCGTATAGAAGCCAACGCTAAGTCAGATCTTGGGTACTCCTCAAAAGGCTTCGGCCAATTAGAGAGAGAGTCGAGTCAAAGATACTGTCAAACCCCAGTAAACGTAACGTGTTCGAAGACACCAGGCTATCAAAGTCAACGGCAAGGTGTTAACAAAACCGAACACTTTTTAAGTTGGAACTCATCTTTGGCTTGATAATCACCTAATTTACGATCTTTTCTTTGCGCAGAGGTAATAGCTGCCCTGTTAAGCGGGGCAAGCGGGGAGACCGCTAGGGATGCCCTTGTCAAAACAAATGCAGCAGCGCATTGCGCAGCTTTGGCGAGAGCCGGCAAGCGTTGCCCAGGGAAAGCACAAAACGTCTCGTGTGGAGGGGAGTGTATCGCTGAGGCCACGATTGTGACCAAGGAGCTTGCACGCTCGAGGTCGTCAAAAAAGGTGGGTCGTTTTTGTCGAGCTCTTTAAGAACGACTTCTTTTTCACTTTTCAGAAGCAGAGCGAATTGGTTCTCCGCTGGAATGAAAGCCTTCAAGATTGTTGACCCTTCAAACTCCAGGTTCAATCTTATTAATCGCAAATTGCCACGTACACTTGCTGAGCACTGATCTGGATACATGCCAACGGGTAAAAGCAGATTCACCCGGCCAGAGGAAAATTGGTTTTGAACTTCGACAATTTGGCAGCTCGAGCGTTGGGAATGAATCACAACGGCCTTCTCGAAATCTTGCAGTCTTCTTGGCGCGGCATACTTGGATGAGTCAGCTCCAGCCTGGGGTCTTGACCGGTCTTCACCATGGGGAACGAAGGTGGCAAAAGCCACGCCGAGTAGCAGGGCACTACTAGGTTCACCAGCTATACCAAGCACCAGCCATCTTTGTCAGGTATCTATTGGCGAAGTGTCCTTTGAACAGTTAGTGATCACTGACGCTTACAACCAGGGAGAGGTTAATGGAGACAGAGAAGGTTGGATTATTGATGCAAAGAGAGGGTTGTCGTGCTTATGTACTACTAGACTATCGCTGTAAGGTGTACAGGGGAAGCATAGGCCTACCGTTGATTGCAAGATACAGAAAGGGAAAACATGAGCAGACGAAGCAATTGCTCGGATGTGAAGACCATGTATATTGAGCTCTTGCAGTGACCCAACGCATGACCAAAAAATTGCCCGGGCCAGGTCTTGGCTAATATCTAAAAGTCTATCGATTATCCGTGAACTTATGTTTTAGTTGATTGAGTCCGGTCACAGTTACTCACTGTCAGTCCGTGTCCATTGCGGCTGAATGGTGCTTTTTAGAACATTCATATATGCAATCACTAGCACTGCATGCTTCGACGTAGATCTGCTCATCTAACTTGGATGTTGAAGTGACCCGGCGTGACTTGTTTCATTGGCTGAACTCGAGCTAGTGAAGCGTACTTCAGAACAGCAGATCTGCGCATAGCGTTCTAGAAGTAGCGCGCGGACATGCCCCTAACTCGGAGGCCGTAGAAGCCACCACTGCCAGATCGCAAAAAGATTGCCGTGCAGGATAAGGTAGTTTCAGCCGTCCAAAAGTCCATCGACGGTGCAAATGTGACCCATCCAAACACCAGACAGAAAGTAGTGTCAATGACGGGGCAAAAATGCTTTGGGCGTGCACAGTGTGGCTGCGCGTGCACAGTGTGCATTTTGCCGTACCGCCGCACGAGCAAAATGTTACCAGAGGCCACGCGTCGCATGTATCGACCGCCAATTGTACCGCGTGGTCCAAACCTGTAGAGGTACCGTACGGTCACGGAGTCCAGCCTCTACGGGCTATATTCAATTAAATTGACGTTGGGCGGTAGCTTTGGACCGCGCCGCGGAAAACTCGTAGAGGCCGAGTCAATTACAAATTGTTGCCCGTGACTTGACTCGGCCGGTCGCGGCCCGCACGGTGGAAACTTCACCGAGGGTAGACTTTGAGTATAACAGCTAGTTCAAGTCACGGTCGGACATAGTGGTCGGGAGCTATTTGATTTCCCGGTGCTATTCTTTGGAGCTCAACTGCCCCTAACACTGCCGCCGAACCTTATCCTGCAAACGAATCTTACCCAATTCCCCGACCACTTAGCTCCATCAAGCAACCGGGCTGAGTTAGGGGCATGGTCGCAAGCCACTTCTAGAACGCTATGGCGGCGGCAGCAACAGCTCAAATGTCTTAGGCACATGTATTTGGTACCATCGTATGTACGTCAGCATCATGGCATCGATCAATCTTCAAGTTAGGGATCTTCATATACCAGGTAAGTTACCGTCTGTATCGAACAGCGGGACACGCACTGACCACGACGGCTCGAGTCCGCTCGCGCAGCAGGCCCGAGGGCTGGCCCGGCCGCGCCTTGCGCGGTTATACCGCGCACGTATAAAGTACCCTAACGTTTTTGCGCATCTTCGAAGTGTCGCTAGATATTAAGTGACTCAACCCTCACCGTCCGACAGGCTAGGCTCCTCAATCTGAGAAAGTTTTACTAAGACCGACCCAGCTGCTAAGAAAGCTCTTGATAGAGCTCTTGGCACTGGCATGTTTGGTAATAGAAGTGAGAACTAACCCGTGCCAGACCGACGCCTTCAATCCTTCTGTACAGAACATATCGACAGACGACTCAGATGTTTCGAGATTCAGAACGCCGGTTCTCGGAACACAGTACGTACATGTCTGCGCGGCAAGTCTGTAACCTCGGGCCCAATATGTAAGCCATAAAGATACGTTCATTTGCGGCCGTGTCCCGACCAGTGAGCGCCCAGCAGCATGCAGTGGAATAAACACTGCCTCGCCGTGCCTCGAGGCAGCACAGGCTGAGCGACCTCCACCGTTACGGTGTTACGGTAATTTCATGGTATATATAGAAATCCCTCTGATCCCTCATCCGATCGAGCACCTAGTCTCCTCATCCCGGACCACCATCACAGTTGTAGCTCTTGATCAGCATGATAAGGGCATTGAGCCTGGTTGGTGCTGGCCATCGATGCTGGCGCTGCAAGACTGCCAGGAATAGAGAGAGAGTACGTTGCTCCAGAGGGCTGCAGAGGGCTGCAGGGAGCGATAAGAGACGGGAAGCCCTGGGAAAGATACGGAGCAATTTTATAAGGCTTCTTCGTGATAACTAGGAACTGTGTAGGAACCCTCAAATAG
>DF237775.1:11324-29044 GCA_000708835.1 Klebsormidium nitens | reverse complement strand
TACTACGGTATACCGGTACCGTAGCCTGAAGCAAGTGAACTGTGAAGGGTGTCCAAAGGAAGAGGAAGGCGCTCACGTTCAGACATCAAGTCTGCTCGACTTGGTGAAACCTTTAATAATGGAAGTCTGTCAATTTTTTTGGAACACCACAGCCGGACGCAGTCTGATCAGCAGGGTGCCGGGTAGATCTGTTTAACCCAAGGTTACCCTCTTTGGAAGTAAGGTTCTCTCTTGAGTCACAGGGGCTGGGCACGATGACGGGCCCCACTCATGAGGATGCGGTGGACAGGCCGGTGTGGCAGGTGAGCAAGGCCACCTTTCCAGATCCACATGCAGAGTGCCCTCGCCTCATCATAGGACGCATGCATGCAAATTCTGACAAAGTACATCAGGCTACTTTGTCATACCGGCAGTTGTAGTAGTAGCGTGCAAGGTACCCGACTCAGAACTTTTTTCCTCGGTGCTTTGACCAGCTTCTGGCAAAGAAGAATCAGCCAGTTTGTACTCGGCTTTGCCGTATATCTGGCTAATGAGGGCGGTCCACTGATACTCAACATCAGATCTAGAAGTGAAATGCCTTTTACCACTCCGTGTGCAGGCAAATTCAGATTCAAAATCGTGCACAAAGTGCAACCGGGAGTTCACTGTCTTTCACCGGCGGCATCACTGGTAAGCATCGTAGTGCATTTGATGATTCAGTGACAGGTCTGGTGCTGATTGAAGCGCGTCCTTTGCTCAGCGCATATCCCTGACTCTCCTCTCAGAGGCATGGGTAATTCATTGCACGGCTTTTAGATGATCCCGTTCGCTTCGCTTCACTCTGCTTGCACCTCGCTCAGACTTCGGAGTCAGATTGAGTGCGTCTGCAATCGCTCTTTCTATTTCAAACGCACCCAAGAGGAGCAATCTCATATGAATAGCAGCTGATGCGTTTATGCACTGCTGCAGTCGGGGGTGTGGGAAGCTGGTGTGTCAGCAGTGCAGTGACAGCCGCATCACGTTACCCCCCACCTTCAACTACAATGGACCCCAGCGAGTCTGCTCCGCCTGTCACACTTACGTTCTTACGCTACAGTATGAAGCGAAGAAGCAGAGTGGCGAGGTCAAGCCACCAGATTATCCTTCCCTGCGAGCTGAGGTGAGACAGAGATATTGCAAACAAGGGCAGTAAGGTTGTGGTTGGGATTCTGTCGCCAACAACCCGGAAACTTTATGATCAGCAGGCCCTTGTGGGGGCACAAGGCAGGAAAGTTGGAGACTATGTTAAATGGAGGAGTTTGCCAGGGGCGCAAATCAAAAGCCATCTTTAGATTCAAGGGCTGTTAGACTGCTGTGGGTCTGCTGATTCCCCTTGAGTTTGTGTGTAAGGATGTACTGGTCGACGACTAAATGTTTCGGGTGCCAGAATAGATGTATCCGGCGTCTGACTTATACCGGACCCGTGATCTGAAGGATGTTCTTCTATCCTTGCAGCTTCTGAAGAGGACACTCGAATATTTGAGGCTTCCCGAACCAACTTGGCACCAGACGCAGAACGCTGGCGGAGTGGTCACCTCCGTACAGCCTGTTCCCAACAGCCCCTTCGTTTGCGTCCGGAATCAGGTAAGTCGTGGCCAAAGTTCACTCGCTGACAGCATGGATTGTGTGGGGGCCTCCCTACATCGTTCTTCTCAACAATAGGTCTCGAAAACGTTGTTCCTATTCAAATTCCTGACATCCTTGCTTTCCAACCCCGTAACCTAGGGATGTTTTTGCCGGCCATTATGAAGCTAAGCGGTTCCTGCGTACTATTGTAGTCTTGAACAAGTTTGATGCTCCTCCCTTTCGCAGACCACTGTGAAGGCACCCCCCTCCAAGGTACAGACCGTGTACGCCGACATGAACCTGTGGCAAAAGTGGAATCCGCACGTCAAGTCTAGGATCCTCGAGGAGATAGACGGGAACGCGCGCGTGCTAACAGCCAAGTCGGAGCTGCCAGTGATTGATCCTCGGGATACTGTGTTCCTAACGATGCGGTGGGAGGGTGTGCTGAACCTCGAGACAGGGGCAACAGAGCACAGGGCCGGGCACTTCACAACGGCAGGTGAGTAACTGCTTGGCTCTTGTTAGGCGGATGGGACAATTTGGAAATTGGCTGGGGCCAAGCGGCCAGACTGTGTCCGTTGTCTATCTTGTCAATTCAACAGATCGATGGATCCGATCTGTGCTTTCAAGCTCAAGAGCAGGGGCCTAGGCTTACAAGTCCGGTCCTGGTGGCTAACCGCTCACGCCCTAATGCACTCTCAGAGCGGCCGTGTGAGCTAGACTGCTGTAACAGCGTTCCGGCCATCTCAAGATTATGCGCTCTCCGTCGTGTGCAATTCTTGTGCCCTCCCTGATGTCCGTCAGCATGCCCTTGCTTTTGAAAGGTAGGAAGCAAGCGAGCTCACGTGATGTGCTGGCAGCTCAGCCGGCTGTCGGTAACCCAGCAACTTGTATCAACGGCTGAAGCGTCAATCAGCAGGCTTTTTGCAATGGTGTCTGTGGTTGCTTGTGCATCCCCTCTCCCTCTAAGGAACTTTGCTTTAATTTCCTTTGCATCGTAAGTTCCAGGACTCATTGTGTTCAGCCATCAACGTTTATGCAAAGGAAGGACTCCCTAACTCCTCAATCCTTGTCTTGCTTGCAGCCATGTCAATCGCACACCCTGCATACCCCCCTGCTCCGTCGAAGGTCGTGCGCGCCGAGATGGCAATCAGCATCACTCAGATCGAGCCGTCCGAAGATGGAAAGAGTACGAGATTCGTTTCTACGGTCCACATGGACCCGAGGGGCCTGCTTCCGCCGTTCTTAGTCAACACTCTGTTGGGAAGAGGGGCGGAACATTTGCGGGGCATGGCTAGATACGTGGAAGATAACTAGGAAGGTCGTCTACCAAGATCAAATAACCATTACATGTGATCTTTTGGAGTATGAACTAGACACTGACTTAAGCAAGCGCGCGTAGCTGGCTGGGAAGCATTTCGTAGGGAGGGGCCTTCTTTTCTTTTCTCAGGTGTAGATGGAAGCTAGTAAAGCTGCTCTTGATGTAGATACCACGGAAGATCAGGGCATTTGAAAGTGTGTCGTTCGGAGGGTGATAGGCTCATAGCAGATTGATTATGAGTTTGTTGGGCTAGCCGCCTGATTGCTCGCGGGACTCGGTTCTTTGACGACTATCTAGAATTATGATACCCGCAGAAGATAATCAATCCACCTGATCGACTTTAGGCCCAAGGCCGTCAAGCTTGCCAAACAAATAATGAAGCGCTTCGATCTAGTCAAAAAAGTGTACAGTACAATTGTAACGGACTTGCCTTGCTTGCTCGGCCCTAAGCTCGGTCAGTGGATCGCTGGCAGTTCATGTTTCCGGATAATTCAGCTTTTTGATTTGTGCGGCAATGCTGGGTCGGATATGAGGGACCGTCAGAGTCGCGACCGTCCCAGTGCCACCCTGCCATCTCTGCATTATTTGCCAATCATATGTGAATACAACGTTCACCACTGCATGCCAGGTGCCAATGGGCTCCGCAGTATTGCCATCGTATTACTGTCTGTTTCATGATCCTGGAACTAAACTCACTTCAATCCAGCCATGCAGTCGCATCATGGCATGCAAATTGACGGCCAAATCTACAGAATGCATGGAAGATCGTGACGTGCGCGGTCGTCTCAGTGTCTTTATCCACATGTTCACATGCCCCTAATTTGCAGTCAAAGTAACATCATTTCAGTACTTGTTGTCTGGCAGATCGACCCAGACGATTGTTTATAACCAGGATCGCCGGACCGGACAATATCGGCCTGTTGATGGGGCCGTAGATGTGACAATTGGATCGCGGCTCGGCATGATTAAACAGACCTGCGCTAAGGAGTGCATACATGTCCAGCTAGTATTATTTATGCGATTTGCAGCAACTAATGATGTGTCTGTCACACGCATATTGAAGCCAGTATTTTGAACGAATTGTGGTCAAGGTTGCAGGAATCACGCTATAATACCCAGTGAAGCTTCGCAACATGGCAACCTCTCATTCAATGCCCAACATGGACATCCGAGTCCATGACGAAAATGGCTTCTGGCTCCGTGTATAATCGGAACGACGGAGAACTTCTGAGAACTTTACTGAGAAAGTCTGCTTCGATGCACTTGGAGAAGTGGACCATCCCAAGAGCAACCTGGCCTCCAAGCAGGGCTGTGGGGTCCCTTACTTGAAAGGGATGTTTCTCCCCGATACGTAAGGGACGTGCTGGCCACACTGCTAAGATTTCCCTTTTGAACCCCTCGTAACTTGCAAAGTACTCCGGTAGTATCAATGACCCCAGAAATACGATTCATGGGCACAGGCTAAGGTCGGCTCACGTCCTTTGGTTTGGAGCATCAATCACCGTCCTTTGTCAATGTTCTTTCACTCAGGGCTCCCTCCCGGAACAAGCTGCAAAGACAGTCAACTGTTTGTTCGAAACCTCTTTGGCCTCAAGGACAACAATCTGGTTGTCGCGCAAAACATACAGCAGTTGGATCGAAATCAGAACGTCGAGCTGAGAGACAGGAACCAATTGGATCAGGAGTCCAACAGATCTGAGGCTACAAGTGCAGGTAATTCACCGCCAATCAGCGCGAGATTGGATGACTTACCATTGCAATGTTGTTTCCATTCAACAGAATTTGATCCAGCTTTGTGACTCGCCTCCCCTCTGCGGTGATCTCACTGCAGAAGTAAACAGGCAAGAAGGTTCACAAAACAGTGAGGAGGCACAGGCCAGGCAGATATGTCTTTCCAGTGTGGAATTCATGGCCACCTTTCAACAACAAAAAGTGGAACAAACTATCTGTATCTGTTCAGGTGCAAACGAGCTGCCAATGATGTGCCAGAGCCGGGTGATTAAACGCTCACATATGTCACACTTGAAAGCGCCTAAAATTGATTGGACTAGTACAATGACTCAAATTCAACAGGAAAGCTGGGAGAGGACTTACTACTCTGTGACGTCTTCTAAGACCATGTTGACATACATGTCAAAGCCCCGAAGGGTCCCCACCAACTCCTTGTCGCCCTTCATGATGACCCAAATCTTTGACCCGATGCATCGGTCTACCAACTCTGCGTGTCACAAGAACGGTGCACCATAAGAGGAGCCGATAGCAGGCATGTACGATTTCCTCTTTCAGTCTGGATCAAGCAAGGCAATCTGTCATAGGAACATGAACATCCGCTTGGGAATTTAAAAGGCACCTGATCATGGCACAGGGCTCGTTGAGCAAACTCTCAGACAGCGGAGCTGGCGGGAATCTGCAATCAGTAGAAACAAATGTGATTTTACTATCCTAATATGATCAAAGCTGATGCTCTTAGTTCTTGCCTGCCAAAAAGTACCTAAGTAACTGGAACCGCAACTGGCGCATTTGGTTTTACCTTACCTGTGGGCATCAAGTGACTGGGATTGTAAGACATCGTCTAACCGTCAGTGCTTCCAGAATATTTTTTGCCAGCTCAATGGGCTGCAAGATGGATGCCAGCTCCAGGGGTTTTTGCTCCTAAGGGCCCAGAGCACTCAGGACGAAGGTGGTAAGTTCGTAAAACCCTTTGCAATCGACCTTGAAAATACAAATCTGCAGGCTGGAAAACACTCGGTGTGACTGATTTTGTGGGCTTGTGTCAGCGAACCCAAAGCACCACAATGCGCCCAAATGCAGCTCGTTGCAGATCCACCTGAAACTGCCTCCTGCGGAGTTGTCTGGTGCCACTGCTGCCACTGGTGCTGGTGCTGGTGCAGACTGCACAGCGCCCTTCCCCCGTATTCCCTTATTCCCCCTTCCTGTTCTTTGAAAAGCAGACCTCACATGCACTGACTCATGCACATGACTCCGAAGAGTCACTGACACAGGCAGGTGCATGCCGGGTATTCCTAGGGTTAAGAGCATAGTGGGTTAGTGGGAAGGAAGCACGCCGTTTCTTAGAAACGACTGACATAAACCGGTGTCCTCTCGGACCTCTCCATGAAATTTCGATTCAGGCCTGACTGTTCTTTTGGAAACGCCTTCACCAGAAACGGCATTGCTTGTCGCTTGCGTCTACAAGTTGACCAAGCAATCTAACCCGAAACGAAACCTGGAGGTGAATTCTGGTGGACAGCTCACCATGCATGCAGCTTGCGCAGTGCCAGCGAGCTACCTGGCCTAGCTAGCTGGCTTTGATAAAGCACAGCTCTATCAAAAGTTGCTGGAGGTGGAGGTTGCAGACCAATTTGCAGGCGCAGATTCCCTGCGCAGGGAAAATTTCGCTCCTTTTTCTTTGAGAGCGGCACAGGCAGTGATCCGTCATGGCGAGCGCACAAGAGGGGGCTGCCCAGCAAGCGGCTCTGCATGCATTCCTCGAGCAACAGGAAGACAGCGCAGCACAGGCTGCAGCCAAGGCCCCGTCCGACCAGGCTGTGACGCATCCGCTTGGTCAGGGTTCTCAGGAGAAGGAAGAGCTAGCCCAAGAGCAGCGAGAGATGCACAAGTTCTTTGAGAAGCAGTCACAGACGGCAGCAGCAGCAGCAGCGCACGCGCCCTCAGATCAGGAGGTCACGCACTCGCTAGACCCGGAAGTGACGGCAGCACCAGAGGAGGTGACAGCGGCTGACTTCCAATGAAACAAGCACTCATACAATCACTGTAACATCGCACGTGAGTTTTTCTAGTCGTTGTCCTAGCCACAAAGGGCAACTCTTTAAGCTTATCTTTTCATGGCAACTTTCCTCCAGGCCTGCCAATTGTCAGCCCTGTAAAGAGCTATTGAAGAGCACCATGCATTCACTCGCAGGTATCGCTTTCATCCTGAGTTTTTGAATGCAAGCCCTTCTTCTGGCCAGCTCAGTGGCTGGGATCTGCTGAAACATTCGTATGCACTTGAATTTGAGAAGCGGTCTGACAGCTTGCCAATTGCATCTTTGAGTAGGAGATCACATGATAGCGCATGGACTGGGCTGACTTTTGATTGCTTGGTCGTCAGGGCCCTTCTTAGAAAACAGCAGTACTCTGCCAGTTCATCACTAAACACTGCATCAGCAAAAAACGTTCGACTGAAGTTCAGTGTGATCTTGCAGGATCGAAGGTGACAATATGACAGCCATTGGCACTGATGTTGCAGTGAAGAGCATGCGAAGCCCTGGCATTGATAATGTAACTTAATCTTGAGAGCACGCACCCATACAGGTAAAGAACAGGATCAAACACTTGTGTAAAGATACACAGATATTGTATGATGTTTCAACAGACCGAGCTTAGGAACAACTCCAACTCCATGTAGGTTTTAGTGCAAGGAGATTCAGTAGTCCAAAGGAGTAGTCTAGAAAAGTGGTAACATACAGAGACAGGCTGAGGTCCAGCAAATCAATTGTTGTCACTACATTTTACATCGTTGTGATTGTGGATCATGATGAGTTCTTCGAAACTGAGTCACAAGATATCAGATAAGATCCACAGATTGATAGATCCCTGTGTATGTAAGCAGGGACAATGAGCTTGTATGAAGGAGGACGGCCTGACACAGCAACTTGAAGTAGTGCATGACGTACTTACAGTTATCAATGTGTTTCATCCGGCCATGCAATAATTCCGACTAATGGACGTGTGTATGTACTACCTAGGTATATCTTAAACATGAAGATGGCAAGTTTGAACCACGTGGTTCATTGGCTGCTGCTGGTTAGATTTTTTGTGGCTACAATGTGGTGCACGCAGGCTTAAGGAGCTTAAACCGGCCAACTACAGTATACAGTTCAACCTTTCCAGTTTGAGCTAGTACAAAGTAATCTGCAGACCTAAGGTCAGTCTTCACGATATCCAATCAGCATAAACATTCTTCAGGAGTGTCATCTACTTAATAATCGTGCAGATTGTTTTAGCGAACATACTATGTAGTTCGTAACATTGAGGCCCATGAAAAACCAGTTTGCCTCGGCTCTAGATTCAAGAGAGATGAATGCTGCATACAGGATGGACGGCCGGCAACCCCTCATAAGTTATGGTTGTACGACCACAGAAATGCCAGCCTCTAAGCATCGTTCTTCATTGCGGAGGTCCTCACGGTCTGGATGCCCTTCTTAGCAGCGACCGCGCGCTCGATCTCCTCAAACACGGACCCGTTGTACATCTTGAGGAGTTTCTCCCTGCTCATGACGCCTTTGTCGTCGTGCAGGATCTCGAACACATTGAACCACTCGAATTTGGAACCGATACTGCACACAGAGCTTGATCCTGGGTGAGCGGAGTGCATACACTTCAGATGGCGTCACACCCGTTTCGGAAATGCAACACCGCAGAGTACACTACCGCTTCAATGAGACGATCGAAGGAACAATGATAGTCTTCGCGCTGAATACCCAAAGCTGCCCAGAAAACGGAGTGACTTAGCATCGCTCCATCAAAAAGGGCGGCATCAGTGAGCATATGGTGACTGTGCTCTTCAAACGTACATCCTAGGCCGAAAGCCGAGGGCTGCATAGTCCGCACAGTCACTCACTTGCCGGGTACGTCTGGAGGGTTGTTGTTTGCCTTGATGAAGCGGGTCATTTCGCACCGATTGATGCCGCCTTTGCCGGCCTTGTCGAACGACATCAGCCGCTCGAACTTCGCTTCATTGAACCTAAGAAGGTATTGAACCAAGGAAAAAGTCAGAGCAAGGCAGAGTTTCGGTTATGAGCGACGGTGAGGTGTCCTCTGTTCCAGGAAGCACGAGGACTGGTGCTTAACCCTACATGGAGAAACGCGAAGTTGCAAAAGAGCGGATAAAACTAAACAGCTGCGGCTTTAAGTCTTTGGATTCTCCTGACTGCAAAAGCACTTGCGAAGGACGAAATACATTCCTGAGCCTTAAGAGATCGGTCCCATCAAGAACTGCGTCTGGGCGAGAAGGTGCGGTGAGGGTATAAATGCAGACGAGGCGAGACGCTCACTGCCCGTTCTTGTCGTACACGCCCGAGTCGCTGGGGTGGATCGTCTGGTGGATGGTCTGGATGGGGACCCGCAACTGGAAGTCGAACGACAGAAGGTGGTTCCAGAAGGCCGGAGAGATGAGCGACGACTGCAGAATCAAGAACGGTGCTTTTGTCAGGCATGTTGCGAGCTGTGGCTGCCGGGAGAAGCCCTGTGTGTTGGCTGGAGCATCAAGAAGCTCTATGTCCTATGTTCAATAGCTTCTTGAGCAAGCGCAGAATCAGCATTTCCGCATAACTTGATGCGTAGGCTCTTGGGATTGAAAGGGTTCTCTTGAGGAGGGACGTTCGCTTGAGGACTTCGCTGTACTTCAAGCACAAGTCAGTAATTTGCATTTACCTCTGGCTAGAGGGTTGAAGCCTTGGACCAAAGAAACCAACCCAGTCAGATACTTCAGAGCGGATCTTAGCTGCTCATGCATGATCTTCAAGGATACCAAAGTTGTATGTAGAAACACGCCGTTGAGGGCTGCTAGCAACGCAAGCACTCGTCAGTTCTCATTAAGAATGGCAGAACGCATGGAGGCAGCAAATCTGGTTACCCTCGTGTGAATTGAATCTACGCGAAACCCTTTGCTGCATCAACGATGGGAGCTGACTATGACGAGGGTTCTTTTGCAAGAGCCTTTTGGACTTTGTGCAAAATTGTAAGCCTGGATAGCAAAGCAATGACGTACCAAGCTAAGAGGAGGGAACCCTTTGACATATAGCCCCATCGTCAGGCCCCAATTGATGAATGGGGCTCGGTAAAAGTTGCCCCACCAGTTAAAACCCAACCGGTTGAGGCCTGCACAATTGCGTGTCGGCCAGTCAGTTGATTGACTGGCATCACAGGATTTTTCTCTGGAGGAGTGTCGCGGCCCAAACCTGGGCTTCTTTGATTCTTACGAAAACAGAAAAGAGATCCGGTAGATCTGCAATTGCCCCGCTTTGCCATCATGTGTCTGAGGCTCTAGCCACAAGGACTAGGGCTTCAAATCCAATCCTCACAAGAAATCAAGCAAGGTTAATGAATGGCTTTAGATTGTTGTTCACGTGTGCTTGTGCGCGGGTGTGGAATAGCATTGCTACGAATGGAGGAAGCTAGATGCCCGGTCATGTCTGCTTGGGCAGAAGCGGCCATTCTGAACATTAGGCTTCTTGAATGTGTTGAAATTTTCCAATTCAAACAGATTGAAAGGGTCAAGTTTGGATAGATCTGCGTGCCCGTGCAGCTTACTTTCAAAAGTCTCAGGCAGGCTGATGACCCCGTCACGGTTCCTGTCAAAGTACTCCACATGCTGCTGTAGTGTGCTGGGGTTGGCCCTGTAGGATGTGTCGGGAACCCGCGGGGTGGGCTGCAGACCTAGAGGGAGAACAGGGAGGGGCCTGCATGGGTAATCTTTACCGCGCCACTTCAAAATCATGATCATCTTGCAGGGACAGACAGCTAGGCTGGATTCATGTTAGGCCATATGCCAGGCAATGCCGTCCAAGCTGTGGAGCTGCTCAGGGATGCCTAGGCAGTTATGATACCCAATCTGCAACAAAATGTAAGCGCAACAAGCAAGCTATTGTCATGGCAGGTGGAATGTAAGTGCTCCAGAAAGGAGCCAGTGGAAGGACAATGTTGCAAGTGAACAATGAACAGGGAGATGCAGGCACCGACTTTCAAAAGAAAAGCAGGTTGACTCAGCATCATGGTTCCAAGTGTATGGAAGCTCCTCGTAAGGATACAGTCTGACCACAGTGACGTCACATTGGAAAGGAGTATGCTGGGCAACTGAATTGACCAACTGGAGCTCATCGTTTCAAGAAATAGCCTTTGCATTGCCATACTGCCCTGGCACCTGCTGCAAGCCATTCCGATGCCTGATGCAAGGCTTTGACAAAAGCAACATCACCCTTTCGATTTGGAAGAATCCAATGCTTCTCAGGCATGGCAAGTTTGTGATGACTCAGACACGAATGACCTGATGCAAGGCTTTGACAAAAGCAACATCACCCTTTCAATTTGGAAGAATCCACTGCTTCTCAGGCATGGCAAGTTTTTGATGACTCAGACACGAATGACGTTGTGGCCTTGACAGAAAAGGTTGGCCCGTCAGCTGAGTCTGCTTACCGGGCATGACCAGCATCATCACAATTGCCAATGCTGCCACCTTCACATCATGCCGAGAAAAACCCAGCATTCTCCTCAGCTTTCAGGGAAGTGGGGCGTCAGTCAATTGGAGGCCGAAAACCCAGGTTTTCTTGCTCAAAGTAATCTGGATGGGGTTCTGAAGGTGCTGGGGTGGCTGTATATGGTGCAATCCGAGCACATAAGAACAAGCCGTCTTGGTCACCGGAATCAAGGTTGCAGCTGAGTGGAGGAACCTACCCACAGCGTACTCACGGGGGAGAGACAACCAATGCTGCGGATTTGTGGCAGAATTGGAATTGGCCTTGGGCAAGCTTGCTTGAAAGTTGAGGCCGCCATTGCGCTGTAGAATTGTCCCCGTGAATCATGATGTCACTGAACCGGTGCATTATGCAAAAGTAAATGCAGAATCAATCCTGTTGCAACAGAACTTGGAACGCATGCCCACTGTACGCGCGTACGCGCGCACACGAGCTGCTTCCATTATTCGAGCGGTGGCAGTCATTGCGCAGACGACAATCTGCACATGGAGACATGGACTCTGTCCGCGCAGGATGCAGCATCTCGTCATGTACACCATATATGATGTTCCATTTATCATGGTTTGATGACCGTGCAGCTTGCTTACATGTACTATTCATCATGGCAGTCATGGAAAGCAGTCAATTAAGATGACGTGACCCAAGCAGCTTGCTTACCATCATGTATCAGGGACATACCCCATTTAGAAGAAGCAGAAGACTTTCGGCAGCTCTTGAAATGGCTTATACTACACGGCCTCAACAATTGCATACAATGAGGTCTCAAGTGACTGCTTCGCCGAGATGCTGAGACACACTGCAGTGTCTCAAACCCTTGCAATATGTACAGCAAAGGACGAGCGGAGTGTCACCTTGCACCTTGTATGATTCGACGTTCTTGAAGCTTTCTTGAAAGTGGATCCTGCTTGCACCCAACCTGTCACAAGCGGTGATCCGCTGCGCAGACTTGACATCGTTGAGCTTGATGTTATGATCCTGAGTCGCAGGGGAGAGCATGTTTGCACACATCGATCAGACCAGACTGCTTACAAGAACCTTCCAAAACTATCTACACCAGGCTGTAAGAGCAACAAGTTGTCTGCTAAACTTCACTAACTCGATGTGTCAGACGCTTTCGTCAGCGGGTGCCTTTTCCTTGCCCATCCCAGGCGGCTTGCTAGAAACTGGGAGACTTGACGCCCCACCGTCCGCCGCCCCTGTTGCGTTTTGGGCAGCCGCAGCCAACCTCTCTTCCAAAGCACGGGCTCCTCGCTCCCTACAAGAAAGCAGCACCCATTTGCCTCTTGTCAATGAGTTTCTCACTGCTGTTCTGAGCCCTTGAGATGAGGCCACAGCCGTTCATCGAGACCGCTCCTGCCACAACCAACAACCAGGGGTGGCCCCGATGGCTTTCTTGCAACTTGAATTAAGAACCAGAAAGTAACTCAAAGTAAGGACTTCAGACAGGGAGCACGAACCGCAACCTCTGATCAATGCAGGATTTGTACTCTTCGGCGCATTCAAATGTATCCTGGCGCCAAACCTCTGCAGGCTTGCTCATAGAGAACCACGGGCACCTTGACGGCCTTCAATTAAGGTGCTGAAGGAACGTGGCAAGCAGGTTCACGGATACATGCCACTCCACCTACACGGCAATGGGAGAAGGTCTAAGCGACTCACCTTGCACCGTTCGTCAGAGTTGACTCTGCTAGAGCGGAGACCAACAAACTCTGCTGACAGTGACAAAGAATTCAAAAAGCCCGCTCAAATACTCTAGAGGTCGCCAGCCGCTGATGTCTAGTCAGGCGTAATGAAAAGCGTTCTCCTTCAGCCGTGGCAACCATGGTCTAGAGAGCAAAACATCAGGCCTGTACCTTCGCCGTGTCGCTTCGGCAGGATCGGAGCCCGGTAAAGGCTTGCCCCCTAAGATGTGGCCCGTTCCCTCTTCACCCTCTGCGGACCGTCTCCCACAAAAGATCTTGCTCAGGATTGTCGTTACTGGCCGGATCGCAGGGCTGGAAGCGAAAAAGAGTACCAACTTTCGTTTCGTCATGGCACTTGCAACCGCATGTTTTTTCAGCTCAAGCGACATTCGGGATCATACGCTTCCAAAACGTTGGCGCCTACGAGCTAATCCGACGCAAATTGACACTTTATTTTGGAGGGAACAACCATCCAAGTACCGTTTTCTGCCGAGGTTGATAATCTATTATTTTTGCAAAAGACGAGGATCCATGCAGTACCAAGGCGGAGGAAAATGCTATGTAGACTAAACTGCTCGTTCCGCAGTGCAACATAAGCAGATACGTGGAACTTCAGTTCCCAGAAGGGAGATGCTGCAATACTCTCGGTTTGTTATCAGGGAAGATATCCGCACCGAACAACTTCCGGGAAGAAAGTGTCGAAGCCGAACTCGTCGCTTGGGTCCCCCCTCAAGTTACTCTCCGACCGGGTTTGGAAGAAGCGCAGGTAGAGCCAGCTGCCATAGGTGCCAAACAGGATGAAGGGAAGGAGCTGAACGGCGTCCCCAGCAAGGAGGGACAAAACGACGCTGACCAGCACGAACAGAGACGGAACGTGCTGCAGACAGGAGTCAACGAACGAAGTTGAATCGCTAGTCAGCCAAGAACAACTTTCAGCTATCAACTTCGAAGCAATTGAATGTGGAGCTTGACACTGGGCGAGCCCTAAACAGGGAACGATCGCATATCCAATGCTGTTGCCTGACGAATCGCGTGGTGGTCCACCAGAGGCATACCGAGCACCGCTGGTTCTCCAGTCTATCAGCACGTACCTTGGCCCTGAACTTGAAGACAAAGAAGGCTGTGATCTCCTGGTCTGGCATCAGCTGCTTGATGGCCACAAGGAAACCGGCCACCACCCCATGAAAGCCCGAGATTTTTGGATACCTGGAGGAAGGAATAGATTCGAGTGTTTCTCTAAAGTAATCTGGGCCCAGTCAAGCGGCTTACGAAGCAGCGGACAAGAACGAGGTGACGCCCACGTCAGGCAATCTTTACATGTATCCGAAGCAAAAATCACAACCTCTGATTAGTGGGATACGATCCGCCATAAGATTGACAAGCAACTGCATGTTGATAATAGTGACCCATAAAGCACGTTGCGAGGTAAGGCAAGGGGTGAACCACTCACAAGAAGTCCTCGTTCATTGTGCAAAAGTACAAGAAGATCATTGTGGCAAAGGTGCTAGCCCCTGTGAAGAGGTTAACCAAGACGATGAACTTCAGGAACTCCTTGGAACCCCAGATTGGCTCCAAGGTCTTCCCGATGAAAAGAACGGCCAGAACATTGACAATTGCCTGCAAGTAGGAGAAGATTCAATTCAGTTCTGCTGTACGCAAGAAGGCTGTTAAGTCCAATCTTGGTATCAGAAGCCCAAAGTGGTGGCAAGAAACTTCAATCAGTTTTGACCAGCTAGAGCAGAGCATGGAGACAATCTACGGTGTCCAGATGAGAGGTGAAGCGCAGACAAACCTTTGCCAAGTGTCGTCTTGTCGACATCTTACTAGGTACGGAATGGGTGGAATTTACTCACGCTGAGAAGCGACTTTTCTATGTAGCCAGCTGTCAGAAGATTCCATGCCATAGGGATGGACCTGCACAAGAAAGGGACACATACTTTTAACCACTTAAAGAAAGATTGATCGTTGCGCACCTGCACAAAGGCGACTAGCATTCTAATGAACAGCTTGCGATGCACGCAGTGTCATCTTCAAACAGACTGAAGAAGAACCTCCGCAATGTCGATTCGAATAGAGAAAACATGCACATCTGCTCAAGAGTACGACAAGGTGAGGGAAACTACGAAGGTACGCACTTGCCGGGCACCAAGGCCACATACTCCAACGCCCATGGAAGCACCGTCACAACCAGAAACCCAACTGCAAGAAGCACCGCGATCCCCTTGGACAATCTTGTGAAGCCACTGAAGGCATTCTGAAGCTGCAATCAGAAAAGATCTGAGTGAGCGTTTTTGTCTAGCCTGACAAGAAGACAGCACATACTTGCGAAGTGGCAGAAACATTGCGTGCGACAACTGACTTGCTTTTTTAAGTAAACACTTGACTGTTTTTTCTTTGTGATTTGTGTAAGAATGTTCCAGGCTTCTCATATTAGTACCACAATCATCAGACTTCAGGCCTGATTCTTTTAGAAATTCTGCATTCTGATTTGAGGGCCCTGCAAAATCAAACTGCAAAATTTGTACAGTCTGCAATAGCCTCGGGATTTGATCCATTCAAAATACTACTTCAGGTCCAGCAATGCCGTCTGTCAGCAAATTAGACGAGTAAGAGAAGAAACTCACCGGCTGCAGGCCAGAGCTACTCATTTTGCTTGTGTATGTGATCCCAGAGTTTGTCGCCACTATCACAACAACTTCGCAAAGCAGAAATCCGCTCCCCTGTCAAAATTTGCGTTTGTGCACCTCTTGAGTCCAATTGCACGTTCTGCAGCTCAGAACATGCTAGACTGGCTGCGTCTCTGTGTCTTTGCGGGACCCATCTACTAAAACGGCAAGCCCCTGAAACTCTATCACAGATGGCCCTTCCAGCTCCTGAACAGTAACCTGCTTTACATTGCCCAGGACATTCGCCCAGCACAGGGCGGACCACAAGGCCCAGACTGCCCAGGCCACTCCACCGTGCCTAAGAACGACTCTGAGCTTGTTTCCTATGCATAAAACAAGATCGCAGCAGCCTCACCGCCCTCATAGGCTAAAGCCTCCTGTAACGCACAGAAGGGAGGAGGGGAGAGGCACTGGGTAGGTTTGTCGCCAATGCTGGAGAATGGCTTGCTCTCTTGATCACCCTGAATTACCCTGAACGGATTCCAAACAGAAGGGGAGCAAAGGCACTGCATGATTGGAGGAAGTTTTTCGATCCTAAGGCTATAGCGTCTTGCTCTTGTAGAATATTAGGAGCGGGAAATCAGGCCGTATTTTGGCCTCCTTTTGCCCTGATCGTGTGGATTTTACTTTCTCAAGGTACCTACTCAATTTAGATGGTCCGTCTGTTTGCTGTTGGAAAAGGTAACCAAATGAGCGAGTTAAAACGGTGTTCAAAAGCTCCTTGCAGAGAAGCATACGCCGATGTAATGACCGGTCTAGATCCAAGGAAATGAAGAAATAAAGAAGATCTGCATGCGTGGTGATGCAGACTGAGTAATTTGTGAAGCCCTCATTGACATATAATACCGTAGAGCGCCCATTACTGGATCACCTTATTTTGTGCACCGCTTATTTGCAATATTTTTTGACGAAATTATTTTTTTGAAGTGCGGTTTTCTCCACATATCCAAATTTTCTAAGGGCTATCTGCCGATGCTCTTGGATCCAGATTTGACCAACTTTAGGTCATGCTTCGGAGTCAAAAACCTCGGTTTTACGCACAAAAGAGCTGATCCAGTTTTAGACAGTTGGAAATACGAGACTGGATCAAGATAGGTCCAGTTTAGGGCGGAGGTGATCCACTATTATGGTACTTGATCCGGTTTTGGGCGCTCTACGGTACCTAGTCAAGGACTTGGGACCAAGTTGTTCTTTGAGAGCAGCTCATGAGGCCAAGGCCGCCCTTATGGCGTACATAAAGGATGGTCAGGTAAGTGCCCCTCAATATCTTCTTGCCTTTAGGCCTCAGGCAAAAGGCTTCTTGTGAATTCTTGTGATTCTAAAGTGCAACTTCTCATTTGTTGTGAAACCTGTTCGGCATCGTTTGTTTCTAATTTCAACCCTAAATCAAAGTTGAGATTTTGCAGGTGGTGGACCGCCCCCCCTGGAGGCTGGGGGCCATCCTGGATTTCTTCTGGGCAATTGTGAATGGCATCGCCTTCTTGTGAGTCTGCCTCTTCGTCTTTGATGCCTTTGGCTTGCCTTGAACCCATCTGGCAAGTGCAATTCACATGCTCTTCACTTGAGGTCGCATCTGCCTGCACTGCCTTGAATGCTCAAGTTTTGCAACAATTGTTTAGGTGAAAGCTTTGAGAGCTGGGGAGAACTGTCTTGGTTTCAGCAAGTTATGCAAGCTGATATTGTATCCCATTTGTAGTGGTCAGACAACAAGAGGTTAAGGCTCCTGCTTCGTCTGGCTGGCTCTTCTGACCCTTTCTGCTTTCCCATTCCTGCAGCTTGTCGACGATGTTTGGGGTGAGTGCCAGCATCACTCTGTGATCAGTTTGATTCAAGACACAGCTCAACCAGGTTCACCACGTTAACAATCTTGTAGTTTGACTGTTCGTTTCTGATCTGCAATGGGTCATCTGGCATAAAACACAGCCTGGTGCAGATTGTCAATTCCTGGGTTCATGGAATCTTCCTAATCATGCTTTGTTGTAATTGAGACTGTGAGACTGAGTGAGACCTTCGCGAGCAAGGGGATCCTGAAGATCAGCAGCTCAACCCCTGGTTGCTTGACCAAGCAGGATGAGACTTCAAAGCCAGCCTCTGGAAAAGGAGGCAATGCATGTCGGGCGGGCGGGGGGGTCGGCGGGGGGTCGGGGTTGGGGGTGGGTCGGGGGTGGGGGGGGTAGGGGGGTAGGACGGCGGGCCGGCCCGCCGGCCGGAC
>DF237775.1:0-11075 GCA_000708835.1 Klebsormidium nitens | reverse complement strand
CGTCGTACGGAAAGGGACGGACGAGCGTCGAGTCGGACGGGCGGGGGCGGGCGGGGGNGGGGGTGGGGNGGCGGGGGTGGGGGGGAGGAGGAGGACGGCCGCCGCCACCTCCGGGGGGCAGCGGCTCAAAGCCCATAAACGGTCTTGAGCGGGTCAGGGGCATTGATCACTGTGAGTGATGCTAATGCTGATAATCCTCGTCATTAGGCTATCCATTTCGCATCTGGATCTTGGCGGAGCTTAGATCATTCCGTGAGGTCTCACTGCATTTCGAACGCGTTGAGCTCATGGTCTGAAGAAGCGACCCGTGTCGTTTCCAAATTCTGAGCCCCGTAATTGTTGCTTTCATTGATGCAAGCGCATAAACTTCTGCATCTGTTCAGAGATCACCCCTTGCAGATAGGCTCCGTAAAGCTACCAGATAACCAGTGGGTGTAGTAGAGCAACATAGGGAATTCAAAACGTGCCAAAGGACATCCTCGAACCCTCTTATGGTGGATCTGCAGGTGCTAGTGCTCCTGGTGGCGCCTGAGGTCGGTAAGGCACCTGCTATCTTGGATCTCCGTCTTGCACATCTTGGGTAAGATGGAGGTTCTGGCAGGTGCCGCGACCCGAAGATCTTCAAAGTGGATCAAAGAGATGGGGCGGATACCTGTGCGCTTATACAGTCGCACATGAGTATCCAATGGGTCCAAGTCATCATGAAGCAGCTCCAGCAAATCCTGCACATAGTCAGGCCTGGAAGCAGCTGATCCCGACTTGACCTGCCCATGCTTTGGTCGCAAGTGAGTGGGATTTGACGAGGGGAAAGTGGATGTTTTCGTTATTTTCTCAAGCACGGAAGAATAGAAACTCGTAGCTATGGGGGGAGTTGAATCGGGGGTTTGTCTGTACAGTAGGTGCTCGATGCCAACTATGTTTTTGAGAGGCATTGAGTGTTGTGGTTACCCTTACATATGGTCTGTATCCCGTTCGTTTTCTTCAAACGATCGATCCAGAAATGAACACTCAAACCGAACTTGAGTTGAGATTATGCATATGCTATCTCATCTTGAAAAACCCTAGGTGCCAAGGGGTGTCACTGTCAGCTATAGATCGAGTTAGCTTATGTGTGATGCACATCATCTGCAAGGAGCTCGCCATAAGGTGCATGAGAAGAGCTCAAGCCAGGATCTATCCAATTGTTGAAGGATCAGCCAAGTTCATACTCTGAGAAGTCAGCTGGCAGGCCCAATGTTTATAACGTAAGTCATATGTCCAAAATGCACATGCATGTGAGAATCCATGCACGTCAATCTGAGCATCATGTGCAATTAACAGGCCGTCAGGCTTCATGTTCGCACGCGTGCCCAGGTCAGCTAGGCAGCTTGAACTTAACAGCCTGTTGCAAACCCGGCCCATGCCGCGGCAATTCACCGAATCAGAGTCCTTCGCTGCGCGCGCCCATGCAAGCATCTGAGTGCCCTGCCATGGTATGCTCGCACGTATCAATACTGCAATATATTGTAGCTCCTTGATTGCAGTTAATTAATGATTGCGGTTTACGAAATGCCTATAATTGAAACATTGAGCACTCGCGATATTACATGGCTCTTAAAAGTAAGCATGCATGTTTGGCCTTTCCTACGGTGCATTTCTAAGGTTCTGGACAACCATCAATGATTGATATCTGTAGTCCTAGGGCCAGCCATCGCATGATTCCCGGTAATCAAGGACGTGCAGGTTCACTCATGATCGACCGTACTTGGCCAGCGGGTTGTGTGATAACAGCACTGGTAAAAGCATATACAGCGTGCAGTCTGTTTACAAACCACAGATTCTGCTTCCTGCAGGGCCACTTAGCTGCAACGAGTGTTTACTATTCTATATCTTCGTGGAAGTCTGTTGCGCATCTTATTTATACAAAGCAAGATCCGGTCGCCAGAGACTCAAAACACACACATACCTATCACCCTCTAGACGATCGACCAAACGCTATTTGCTTACTAGCTCGGTCACTTCCGCGTTGCAAAAGAAACATCGTTTGTTGTTGAGCAAATGCCGCGAGATGCACCGCTTGCACGATTCGTGCAAGCACGGCTCAAACACTGTGTCTACCTCGTACGCATAGCATATGGGACAAAGCTCCCCGTCTTCGTCCATCTGATCCCCATCCTCGGTGGCCCCAACAGAATCAACCACAGCCTTGCCTTTGGCGGCAGCTTTTCGATCCTTCTCGTCGGCATTGCGCTGCCGCAGGTCCTCAAGTTCCTGCGTCGAACGAAGTGTCAGCTGATCCCCAGATATGGACGCCCTTGGTTTTGACAGGATTCACATCGACACGAGAAACATGCGCTTCGGTGCCATGATTTTGAAACACCACACTTTCTCAAGGAGATGACTTCTTTAGTAGTTGACCAGAGAGAGCATTAGACGATGAAACAGCCTTGTGAGATTCAAACGACGGACACTTCTGCTTTTCCGGCCGCTAAACTTCCGTGCTGATTGCCCGACGAGAATCCTCTTAGAAGAATACAAACCTCACGATGTTATGCTCGCTCTTTTCGAAAGACAGCCTAAGCAAACGTAACACGCAGTCTTCCACACCGCACAACTCTCTACATCCACTATCGAGTCGTCTTCCAATGCAAGAAAGGATTCTCGCTTCCCGCACCTGCTTGTAACGCCGCACGAAGCTCTTGAGCTCCGCCACGCGGTGCAGCGAGGGATCCCCCTTGAACGCGTCCCCCCAGTTGAACTCGAGCAAGTAATCGAAGTTGGCGCTCGACCCGGCCGTCGCGTCGGCGGCCGCGAGCGCGCGCACAATGTCGTGCTGCAGCCCCCGCACGCGCGTAGGGGCGGCCGCAAGGTTGATGACGATCCCGATGAGGGGGGCCAAAATCATGGGGCGGCTGATCTTCTCCAGGGACTGCATCTGCAGCCGGAGGGTCCTACAAGGGAGGCAGAATGGGAAGGGTCAGAATTTATTCTTTATTATTAAGTCTGCGGTTCAGAACGGAACTTCTCTTTAAAGTATTCCACCCAGGTCGTGTTGGGCAGAAATGAACGACGTGAAAAGGCCGATGCCGCTGGAATCATGTTCCAAGCAGTCAAAACCTAACCGGCCCGGCCTCCCAAAACAGCAAGAAAAGCTGGTTGAGTTTCCCCTCTTTGGTAGGTATTCGACAGCAGACAGGGCACCGACAGCAGGCAAGGTGCCATCACCAATCAAGGGTCCCGCGCACCGCGTTTGACCTGGACTTCTGGATCTTCAAGGCTAGCACGTGGCTGCGTCCCAGCCACGGAGACTCTGCAACCAACACACTGTTTGACAGGGCAAGCGCAGCACGCTCACCGGTCAAAGAGGCCCGCGTCGGGCCCGGCGGTGGTGTGGTTGAGCACGAAGGTGATGAGCTCGCAGAGGCGGCTGAGGTTCATCTCGGGCCCCGCGAGGAAGAGGCCGGGCAGCTCCTGCGAGAGGAACTCCAGGATGCGCTCCAGATTGCAGCTCAGCTCAAACATGATGGCGCACTTGCGCTGCTGCAGCTCGGGGACCTGCGGGCAGGCGGGAGAAGGGGGCTGAGAAGGAGGACAGCGCGATCGGAAAGAGGGAAGACGAAATGAAAACGAGGAGAAAAACAGAAAAGGAGGAGAGAAGAACCGAGTAGACAAAAGGATCCAGGGGGGGGAAGAGGGATTGCAAAGGAGGGAGGGACTATAACGAGGAAGGACTCAGAAGCAGGAGAGCAGGACTGAAAAGGAGGAGAGAGGCATGGAACCGAGAGACGCGACTGAAGGATAAGACAGAAACTGAATGATCCATTTCCCTGAGAAGAAAAGGCACTACCAGTAGTCCTTGCCAACCGCGCGATGTTACTGACCGGTTCTGGTGCGGACGTCTCAGAGAACCTTCTGTTAGTACCTGACAAGCCTGCCAAGGGTTTCCACAGCAAAACAAGCGCGAACGGCCATTCGACCTTCATCCAGTCAAAAAGAAAGTAGCGAAACATAGAATTTAAAACCCCTCTGCTGCTGTGGGTGCGCTGCCACGTGGCCTCACCTGGCGGCGCGCGAGCAGGTCCTGCATCTCCTTCATGGCGACGCTGAACTCGGTGACGGTCCAGTTGAGCATGTTAAACAGCCGGTTGAGGAAGGAGCTGGCCAGCGCGTCGTCTGCGGCGATCGTGTCCTTGATCAGCCACTGGAACACCTGCGACTCCAGCCCCTGGTGCGACGGCCGCGACGCGCCAAACCCGGAGCCCTGCGCAGTGCAAATCAGTACAAGATCAGCGACGGAAAAGCAGAGAACTGTAGTCGCAGTGGGAGCGAGTCCTTGGGATGCGTCGGGGAGGTGCAACTCTCTGGGTCTCGCCATTGGAATGAAGCAGAATATGCATGGAAGCCTTTGATGCGGAACAAAGTCGTGCAGATGGACAGCCCGTAAGGGCGCCTTACAGGCACCGGCATGCGCGGAGTTAAACCTCATTCGTCAAGGCATGGAGCAGTGCGGACTTTATCAAGAAAAGAAAACCGGGCCACGAACCAGAGTTGCACCGCAGTATTTCACGAGCGGCTCCCCTCGAGAGGAGCCGAAGAAGCGACGACACTCTATGATAACAAAGGAACCAGCAGAGCTCTCACACTTGAAACGAATCAAACGGCACGAAGTGACCACACCCATATCATACCAGCTCGCCGCGCCGTTGCTGATTCGAGCATGTCCGCCGTGCCTCACCTTGACCATTCGCAGCAGGATATTGGAGATTGGGATCCAGAAGCGGTTGTCGAACGAGTGCAGCAGGGCCGGGATGAGGCTCTCGCGCGCGGCGCGGTTGCGCTCGAAGGCCGCCACGTACTCCTTGTAATTTAGAAGCACGCTGATGGACTGCAGCAATACGTCTCGGACGTCCGGGTTGGCAATGCGGGCGTCCGTAAAGTGCGTCACCAGGAATGTAACTAGAGGGGGGAGCCCGTTCTGGAGCAGCCCGAGGGGGGGAAGGAAGGGCGGGTCGCTGCGGCGGATGGCGTGGAACGAGTCCACCTGGGGAGCGAGAGCGAACCTCTGTATTTGTGTCAGTCAGGAGAGCCTGTAACAGCCTAAGAAGCCCTAGCTGACGAACGTCGTTGTTTGGCGCGTCACAGGAGTACTTCAAAATCCAGCGGAGACATCTAAAAATAGCGACACAGATTTGAGTTTGTAATCGCTTGGGAGTTGGATGAGTTTGGCTTGGAAGGGTCTACTTCGGAAAGGTCGACCGTCGTAGGCAGATTTACAGGCAGGACACCTCTAACCTTTTAGTGATGATTAACGAGGAAGGTGGCTTGCAACACGTGAAAGCTTTGAGTGTACGCCAAGCAGACGTGACTTCATGGACAAAGTCGTTCGTGTACGAGAAGCAAGCAGTCTCATGGCTGAAAAATACCATTAAAATTGCAATCAAATTGTCACTTGAAGTGAAAGAAGAGCGCTCGAGAAGCCGCACGAGCAGCATGACACAAGGACACATGACAAGCCGGAATCGGCCATGGAAACAGCCATCAGAGTGTGTCCCCTCTAGTCTAACTTCGCTTAAAAACCCGTCAATCGATGCAAGGAGCAAACAAGCTGACATTCTTGCGAGCTCTCTACAGTTGCCACACGTTCGCATCGTAAAAGTACACTGTCCTATAGAGTGTTGCGTCGCTGAGGAGACGAGTGGCGAACATGTTGCACACCTTGCAAAACCTGGCCGCTGAACTGGACTCCTGATTCAGACAATTGAAGAACTTGGGTCGTTCAACCAACCCAGCCTAATCATCGAACCGCTCAGGTTTTGAAATGACTGAAAATAGAAGTTGATCGAGGCGTTCAGGCCTGACTGAAATCCAACACAAAGTGCTGCGCGCAAGCCTGGGCGCGTCCCCTCACCAGGGACTCGACGTAGACCTCGGGCACATAGCTGAAGACGGTGCCCCGCTTGCTGGCCGCCAGCAGCATCTGCACCACCCAGGCGCATGCCGCATACATGGCCTCCTGCTTCCACGAACTGGACAGAGTCACGCGCGACCTGGAAAGGCGAGGCATGCGCAGGTTTCGTTTGTTTGTAAAACCTTTGCATATGCCACAACGTTGAGAGCGGGGCGATAAGAGCACCAGCACGGACGAGTTATAGATGGTAGATCGTACTGCAAACCGCAAGCCGTGAGGTGATGAGAGCTAGTGCACCAAGATAGTAAGATCTGACCCATCCGCACCGCGACCCTTCGCATTCTCAGCTGCGACTCGATTGCCAGACACCAATTTGAACGATAACAAAACTAATGTCGTAGGGAAAGTTCAGTAACGGACCCTCCTCCAATATGGAAATAGGTCGTACCCGTCAAAAGCAACGAGCATGATAATACCGTTGCCCTGTCTAAGTAAGAGCGAACCCTCACCACGCCGACCAGCGTGCGTTCTCCGCCACGTCGTCCACAAACACGGCCCGCACGTCGCGCAGCGTCCGCTGCTGGTCCGGGCGCGCCGCCGCCAGCTGGCGGTCCGTCTCGTCCAGCTGCGCGATGTTGTGCATCTGGTTCTGCAGAAAGTGGCTGGCCTGCTTGAAGTTGCTCGCGATCCCCATATTGTACAGCACGATCAGCACGTCCAGGAGCTCCGCCTCGCGCACCGCCGACGCTCCGGGGGCGGCCCCGCTCGATGACGTGGCGCTGACGTCAGCGGGGCCGGCCGGGCTGGCGTGCGAGCCGCTGCTGGCCAGCGGGCCGGCCCGCTCGTCGGTTTCCATCGCATCTGACGGCGACGCCGTTGCGCTTCCGCTGGCTTCGGATGGCACCGGTTGCGCATCCTCTCCCTGAGGAACGACCTCTCCGTTTTTCTCCACCCACGAAATCTCGCGCGCGTCTGACTTCCCCCAAGGAACTTCCTTCGACAAGTGGCTGTAAAGGCCCCCCAGCCGAGACAGGTCCGCAATATGCCCGTCCGACCGCAAAAACAGTTTTACAGGAAACGACCGCACCCCTCCGCGACTCAGCAGCCCGTTTCGCTCCCTCTCCGCACTCTCCCCTTCCCCTAGCGCCCTCACAGCGTCGCTCCCCTCGAATAAAATCCGCAACAAAGCAAAGTACACTGACACGAGTACAGAATTGTCCGACAGTCCGGGGGGGGGCACATTCCGGTGCAGCCCCTTGTTCTTCTTTAGCAGCCACAAGAGAAAATGCTTGAAAGCGCCCCCCCTCAGCATCGGCTCTCGCGTTGGAGCCGCAGACTGCCAACTGCCGCCGCCCTGCGTTCTCTTGCCCCTCGGAACCGACGCGCTCCCTTCCGCCACACCGGCGCTCGTTGACGGCCCCCCCTCGGGCCCAGCCCGCCTTTCCCGCAACGCGCCCGCGTCCGTTTCTTCGACCCCGCGGCCGCTAGTCCCCTCGTCCTGTCGCTGCGAACCGGTCTCTCTTCCGAGCTCCCCGACCCCTTCCCCCCGTGCCACACCCGCAAGCCCACTGCTGCCGACTGCCTGTGCGAGATTCTGCCAAGACTGACTCATCGTAGACATAGTCCCGAAGTTGAGCTCTGCCTGCCCACTTTGGATCCGAGACACATTGTCCTGGGCATCGCCGCTTTCTTGCTTCCGGGACGGCCCCGCCGGTTCCGAAGTTGGAGGGGGACGTGGCGGGGAGGGCGTAAAGTCGAGGAGGCTAACGCACAGCCGCACCTGCAACTCTTCGATCTTATCGACGGCAACCATGAGGGACTTGGTTGCGGCCTTGAAGGCGGCCTCGGTGCTCGGGAAGTCTCGGTAAGTGGGCCACCAGACCTGGAACGAAGCTCGTTGCGTCAGACCTAGGCTGCGTCAGGCCTAGGATCCGTGAATTGGTTAATCTGCTATCAGTCAGAGAAATCTGAAGCTGTACGAAATAAACGAGTTTACTGTAATGTTGGTAGGCTTAATCTGATCTTAGGTTGATGAAGCAAACAAATCCCAACAAACACAACGTTTGTGTGCCATGAGAAGCCTATTGCCGCACTGGGTACGGCGTTACGAAAAGCGAACATGAGTATTGCTTGCTCCGAGTAGGGACGAGAGCAACGGCTGAGGAGCGGAGGTAAGGAAACACATAGGATCGAACCTGACATTTCTGCGTTTCTTTATAGTGCTGAGGTCGGATATGAATCGCCCTCAAAACCCTCCTTCCAACTGCCCAACGAGAGGGATCCCTCACCTGCGGCAGCAGCTCCGCGAGGTCATTCTTATTGACGGCTTTCTTGGTCAGCAGCCCCTCGAGCGACTCCTCGAAGCCCCAGCTACGCCACCAACAATCGAGCACTTTTTTCCGCGCCGCCAGCGCGCACGCCAGCTTCAGGTACGGATACCCCCCCGTGTGCGGCAACCGTTCGGACGCGACCACGGCCGTCCGACACCCGTACGCGAGCGCCGCCATGATCTCCGGAATGACGAGCGCCAGTTCGTGCGGCTCCAAGCAGAGAAGCAGGACTTCGAGCGCCTTGTCGAGCGTCTGAGGCTTGGACTCTGCGAGCTGGACCAGCCACGGCACGAGCGCGTCCCACACGACAAAGAACGGCACCGACGGCTGCTGCTTCGGCTGCTTCAGCCGGGTGGGTTTCACACGGGGGGGTTGGCTGGGAACGGTCGCCAAGAGCAGCGGCGCGAGCTGCTCCACAAGCAAGGAGGCGAAGAGGAGAGTGTCATGGGGGCGGAGGGGGGCGCGCCCGCCGCGCAACGAGGGGGGTTGAATTTCGATCAACCGCTGGAGGCACTTCAGAAGGTACTTGGCGCGGGGGGCGGCCAGGATCTCCGGCAGGGTCAATGGCTTGCTCGACTTGCTTGGCTCGGAGGGGATCCCCTCATCTTTCGGGGAGGAGACGGGGGTGAGGTTTGGCAGGGGCTCCGGACTGTCTGAGTCCATCTCTACGGGGCCCTGCCACGGAGATCTGTCGGGGACGGACGAGAAGGGCAACGAGAGCGGGGGAGGGGAAACTGCGTTCAGCGGCTGCTTTGGGGTGGGTACTGCGATGGGGCCGCTTGTGCCGCCCTCAGTTTGAGGGGTGGTCACAGGGGAGTGGCTGTCTGGGGACTCCACCAAAGGCTTCTGAGTGGGGGGGATGAGAACGGTGCGCTTGGCCCGAACTCGGGGAGGCGGTTGTAGGGGCAGGAAATCGGCTACTGGATAGGCGAACGGCTTGGCGCCAAAGTTGAGCTCGCATGCCTCCCCGTGAGACAGCGAGACGGCGGGGAAGTAGGCCGCGCCTGGGGCCAACCTCTTAATGCCTGCAGTGAAGATCGTTCTAATGAATTGTTGATATAAAGCCAAGAACCATGATATCAATCTCGAATCTAGTCTTCGCTTCAATACCGAGCAAGAATAAAAGGGGTTTGAAGCAGAGTATGTTTGACCTACAGCAGAGAAGGAGCACCGGAAGCGCAGCGTCAAGCTTCAAGTGAACGACAGCTTGACTGCCAATCTGCCCTGATTACTGACCTTTGTAGGCAACACCAAGAGAGATTCCGTTCCTCGAGAACGACACCTCTCCCTTCTCCAGATCTATGCAGCACCCCACTACGTCCCCTGGGACCCACGGCTGGCCATACTGCTGACAATTGACGCTCCACTTCCTGACACGCTTGCCGTCGTACGCAAAGCTGTCAGGGGCGTCTCCCACGCCTTCCTCGTTTGTGAACGGGCAGCGCAGGGTGGCCCATCCGATCTGTTGAATACCTGCAGATGACAAGCTGTTGACATGAGAATGATGCGGACCTTCAGACGTGCCTCTTCAGCGGCGGCGGGTGATAGATGGATCCAAGACAAAGCAGCTTCGACAACGAGGAGGAGGGGGAGTGTCAGTGATTCAACGATGAGGGGCTTACGTATGCAGATTAAGGTGGCGTAAAGAATCTGTCCTCAGCCCCACCAGCTGCGTCACCCTGTGAGCCAAAGTGCAAATTCTGGAGCATTTGCTCAAGCTCAATGACCACATTCTTCTTCTCTCATTCAACATAGATCCGCCCCAAGTTTCAAGGATGCCCACAATAGCTCACCTGCGGTTATCAAGGTGGCCTCGTACATCCAGCTGCCCTTGAACACGCAACAATTGGTCCTCAGGCTGCTGAAGTTGCTCTGGCTCTCCAACCGCAGCTGTGTGCTGTCAAACTTGCAGTCCCCGCTTGCGCTCTTGACGTCCATGTAGACTGCCTCGGCAACCCCTAACCGCCCCATGGACTGCAAGTCAAGGGGGAACGCCCATGCCTTTGCCTCCCCTTGTGTCTCAGAAAACCGCTCCTCGTCTAAGATGATCTGCAACTCTTGCTTCAAGACAGGAAAGTTGATCCTCGACTGATGCCACTGCTGCCTGGTGCTGTCAGTCACAGCCAGCACCTGATTCACCACCCTCTGTGATACAGAATCACCCGCCAATTCAAGCAGATGAGCGGACGACGCAGACGCGCTACTCAGCAGAGCCGGCCCCTGCATCGAAGGTGAGGTCGAGGGCTCCTGGAGGAGCAGGGCTAAACCGGACGGCGCTTCTTTCAACCGTACAGGCCCTCCCTCCAAAGCACCGTCCGACGCCATGGACCCTTCCCCAGGCAATAACGTCATCGCTTCAATCACTGGTCATCCTAAAAGGGCTGCGAAGTAGGAGAGAGGTTGCATGTGCTCAAATCCTTCCATCCATCCGCCATGCTAAAAATGCACTTGAAGTTGATGCTTGCAAATCAGCTGGACTCCTCAGGCTGAAGCCTACCATCATCCATGATGATGTGGCAGATACCGGTAGAAGCATTTAAAACCGCCAAAGGTCAAGCGCAGGGTTACAGGGGGGTTCTCTGACCACGATTTGCGCGGTGACGGAACCAAAGGAGATGACCGTACTGAACCGTTCGATGTTCCAATGACCATTTCTAAGCCGTCCGATAAGGTGTGCGGATGCTCTAGTAGGTTTGGTTGTGCGGGTTAGTCGACGGGTTGACTTCCCATGTGTTACCAAAATGCAAAAAGGGACAAATCAGAAGGTGCCACATGTTCGGCAATGACAATCAACAAACTTCCCACTTCCAAACCATCTTCCTCAAATTGAAATGGACGTAGTAGTTATACCATGAGAA
>DF237776.1:0-29916 GCA_000708835.1 Klebsormidium nitens | reverse complement strand
ATGAGGAATACTTGACATTGAACCTCCAAGCGCAGTAGGGTAGCGGAAAATCCTCTCCTAACAACGAAAACCGTAAGCTGAATTGACGCTCAACCTCCGGTGGGTTCAAAAAGCGCATTCCAAACACTGCCCAGGTGATGCGCAGGGCTCTTGCCGTGAAAGACCCAGGGCTTTCGAGTCACTTTGATTACGACCTCCGTTGATTGGTGATTGATTCCGATCCGGCCGTTCTCCGGCCCAACCGAGCTGGGGGGGAATGTCGTAACGGGCACACACAACGCATTTCTGACGACAGACTACGGTGCACGATATCGTTTTGCAGAGTCTTTGGACAACCGTCAAGTCCTATACTCTCCGCTGCACTTTCGACCGAAGTTTCGAAGTCCGCTCAAGTCCCGTACCGTCTCCGGCGGCCAAGCGAGGAATGACATGGGGATATGGCAAAACGCTTCCCCACGTCAGGGCACTGCGCCGCAGCCGTTCTTTCTCGCTGCTCCTGCCAAGCTGTAGAGCATTCCGGTCGGATCCGTCCAAGCCCGCCGGCATCCCCAGAAAGGACACACAACTCACCGGTCACGAGAACTACGACGCACGGCATTGCGCAGCAGCCGTTCTCTCGTTGCTCCTCATAAACCGTAAAGCATTCCAGTCAAATTCCGATCAAGCGCACCGGAATGTCAGAAAGCAGGAACAACTCCCCCTTTACCAGAGCTCTGACGCACGGCATCGCGCCGCCGCCGTTTCTTCTCGCTGCTCCTTCTCAGTCCAGGAGCATTCCGGTCCAATTCTTGCCAAGCGCACCGGAATGTCGGAAAGGACAAATCACTCACCGGTAACAAGAACCACGACGCACGGCATCGCGCCACACACTTTCCGGACCACCGCAGGATCCGTTCCGTTCAGCTCCAGCTTCGGATCGTCCCCGTAATACTCGGCGTACGGGTTCTCGCCCACGACCACGATTCCGACGTCCGCCGGCGGAACCGTTCCGTTGACGTCCTTGTCGTACACAACGGAACTGCTGTTGGAGACGGCGGACTTGACCGCTTGAAGTATCGTGGTTCCTGTCGGTGCGAAAGGGAGTCGGATTTTAAGAGCCAGGAACCAGACAGGTTGGTCTCCCCAAGGATTCGGCTTGGAGCTTGCCACTTCATTAAAGCTGTGGCAAGTTTCCTCAGAATCCTGGGATATCCACTTTCATGAGCATTCGGAGAAAAAGTGAACATCGAATAAGGATCTGCGGGGCCACATTCGGAGGCCTTCCTTTGTCACGGATCGAATGAGGTATGAAGGAGAGCATGAAATGTAGAGCGCAAGTGGTGCGTCGATGCACAGATTGGAGGAGTCACGGGTTTCCAGGAAACAGGTTCATAGTCTCTTCTTTAGTGTTCGAGTACAAAGCCGGCGTTAAGTGAATGCCCGTGCAAATAGATACATGACAACAAAGGACCGCACCATAAACCGTCCGTTGATTTCAATCGATTGCGCGCTCTGCCGAAACGGCGCCTCCTGTTTTGACCCCAACTCTTCAACTAAGAAGAAACATCCGCAGAAGAAGTTGAAGTATAACAGGGGAACTGCTTACCAGGTACTGTGTTTCCGCTCGCCCCTTGCCACGTCAGCGTCCAGCCTCCGCACTGCCTTCCGATATCGTCGGCGCTTCTCCCCGCCACCAAAGTCTTCACTCCATCTTTCCTGAGCGGCAAGACCCGCTCGCTCCCCGCTGTTCCGTTCGTTCCGTTCCGCTCCGTCCTCATTCCATTCTTCAGAAGGACAACGGACTGGCGGACGGCCTCGCGCGCCAGCTGGCGGTGGGTGCCCACTTGGGAGAGGAGCGTGCGGTTTGCAAAGGCGTGCTCGAAAAGGCCCACTTTTACCTGCGGTTTGAAACCCATACATTCGTAAAAGGCGTTTAAGGGACTGTATCCGCAATCTGCTTCTGACCCATGGTTTTGTGATATAAGGACTGCGATGAAATGAAACGCGTTTCTTTCTCTGTGTCATGTTCCCCTGCCGCTAGTTGCTAGTTTGCTAGGACGATCTCGTAACGGCAGGGATATGCAAAGACTTCTTGCATTCGTTGAGCGGATTGGAGTATCTCAGAACTTCCAGAAGTCCGCAAGTCCAACATCCAAACTTCTCCCGAGTGGTCTTGCATAGACGAACCTGACTGGAGCAAGGATTCCGGGGACATCTACTCGAGCCAAATAGTCCAACCATAAAGTCCTCAAGCATCAGTACGTTCGGAAATACTCGATGTGCTCGTGTAGATTCGTAAAGGAGCGCAAAGTGACCAACCAGCGACAAGCGGGTGTCACATTCTGCACTTTGATCTGCGAGTTTGTCAACATTACAGTTCCACTAGCCGACAATGAGGTGCCGCCAGTCCTTTCAGGGCCGCCGAGCTCGAAAGCAAAAGGCCAGCATATCTTCGATATGCTTACCAGCACCTCTTTAATACAGCAGTCCATGCTGGTCACGAGGGAAGTGCCATCACGCCAGCTTGAACTTCTCAAAGCAGCGGCAGTCTGCTCGTTCAAAGCTTTTGAAGTAAACCTTTGTACGAACGTTGCAGAACATGCAGTCCCACCTTCGCTCTAAGAATCCGCTTGACCGCGTCGTCTATCCTCGCGTCCGACACGTGTCCGCCCTTGACCCCCGCGATGAGGTCACGGATGACGTCTTGCAACCGCTCCCTGTCGCCCATCATTACCATGTCGACACCCGCATTTATTGAGTCGTAAAGCCGCAAGGCGTCCGTGCTCTGCGGTAGCTGGTTGATGGCGCCCCAATCTGACACCAGAAAACCCTGCCACACCGAACAACGAACGAAGTGCGAAAAGAGTGTCAGCATTCGGGCGCCGGCTTAAACTAGCTGCAGCGGCCAGTCAATTGCTTTTGGGATTGACCCCCGACATTTGTTTCAATCCAATCCAGAAGATGTTCCAAAAAGATGGTGTCAGATCGGATTGACACAAGGCACTCGCGATGCACGGCAAATGTCGTCGGCCTCCTTTCCGTTCCTGATCGGCCTCAAGGTAAGCCCTTTAAGAGGCTTTTTCCAATGACCGAGCCTCTTTCCAATGACCGGAAGCCATACTTCGAACCTTAGCTCCCTCTTAAGTGGGTCCGTTAGCAAGACCTTATTCGCGTGCAGCTTGGTCCCGGTTCCACATTACCGATGCATACCGTGTCGAGCATGAATCTAGTCAAAACTTCCAAGCACATAGAAGCGAACTCAAACAATGTACCTTCCATCCAAGCTCTTGCTAAAAGGTCCGTCAGCAAGTGCTTGTGCACGTGGATCTTGCTTCCATTCCAGCTTCCACGCAATCTCTTTCCCGACTCCGGTTACAGTCATAAGATAAAGAAAGAAGCCAGATCACGCAACATACTTAAATCCAAGCTCCGTTTTCAGTAGATCCGTCAGCAAGTGCTTATTCGCGTGCATCTTAACTCCGTTCCAGCTTACACGCGAATCTCAGCCGAACCTGGTTGAGAAGCTAACGGTGAAAAAGCCGAAGCGGGCAACGTACCTTCAACCCAAGCTCTTCTTTCAGTAGGTCCGTCAGCAAGTGCTTACCCGCGTACATCGTGTGTCCGTTTCAGCTTACAAACAATTTCCAACGACGAACGTGGCAGATAACATCAGGGAAGAGAAAAGCCGAAGCGCGCAACGTACCTTGAACCCAAGCTCCTTTTTCAGTAGGTCTGTCAACAAGTGCTTATTCGCGTGCATCTTGATTCCGTTCCAGCTGCTGTACGACGGCATGATCGACAGTACGTTGCGCTTCACGGCCTCGATGTAGGGGGGGAGGAAGAGGCGACGAAGGTCGGCGTCGCTGCCTTTTGCGTCCCCCTAGAAAGAGAAAGTCCACTTTGGAGCTCATGTCATTGTGTGAGGTGCGCCGATCTTGGTTCGATTCGCAAAAGACTTGCACTTCAGAAGTAGGTAGCAATGTGTAACGAGACCCGATCCAAAGCCTCGGCCATCGCAAGTGCGCGTATTATTGTCTAAAAGAGAGTTCATTTCAAAAGCCAATTTCCAGCTGCAAGAAGCGAACATCGCAGCCGACCAGATCGTTTTTAACTGGTAAGCCCGATGCATGTGCAGTGCCGTTGATCTCGATCTCGCACGCAGGCTATGCGTACAAATGCACAGGCAAACGAGCCAATACTGCCATCAAAACACCCTTATGTGAGGGGTGTATCCGTCTCAAAGTCTACAGAAACAATTGTGGCCACCAGACTAAAAAGCTCATACCTCGTCCTTCCCTTTAGTGGTACCTCCGTCCGCAAGGAAATGCTTGGCGGTGGCGGCAACAAAATCCGCGGGGCCGGAGAGCGAGCCCTGCAACCCGTCGATGAGGGCCCCGCCCAGAGCGGTGACCAGAGCCGTGTCGTCGCTATAGCTGCAGAGAGATTGCAAGCTTTTCAAAAACAGGGCCTTTTGCAACCTCGTTTGTCAAGGAAGCTGGTAAGATAGTTGGAGATCGAGAAGAGCTCAAAAGTTTGGGGTGTTGAAAGGTGCTCAGAGAGTTTGAGAGCAGCTCGGGACAAGGCATGTCTGAAGCTGCAATACAGGAAATTTCCATAATTGGTGCTGCAGTCGATTGTCCTGCAAATGAAAGCGCTGTGGTAAGCCGAATACTAGACGGGATCCGAGGTGATGGAAGATCTGGCGATCTAAAGCATGGAGGGTGATGCATAAATTCCAGTACAACCAAGGCAAAGCAGGAGGTTTGATCAAAGTCCTGCTTGACGCAACAGCGTTGAGCTTTTCATAGCAGGAAAGAGCAGCGACAACCGACGAGCCCTTCAGAAGCCGAACCCTGGATAATTCCGCAGCGGACTTCTTTTTTGGAAATCCAGACTACACCTTATTCGCATTCTACACGTGCAGAGCTGAATTGTCGAGCTGGCAGACGAAAAGGAACAAAAGCGGACTAAGCCTGCGACGGAAGGATTGATCTACTAACGGACGCTTTTTTTGCACAGTAAGCGACAGTCCGTTGTCAAGGCTCAACATCGCTTGAGCTGCATATCTGACGGCCCACGTTCCGCACACAGCGTCCGAAAGACCGCTTAATAAAGAGTTTACCCCATGACTCTCAAGGTCCATGAGTCAGAAGGTCGATCCCGTCGCCAGAAGGTCTTGGGATTTTGGGAAGCGGTGAGTTGGATTACGGAAACGCGTAGATTTTGAGTTCAGGGTGGAACGGGTCGGTGATGCTTTCCCCATCACGCTCCCTTTTTCTCCGACTTCGAGACGTGACACACGTCCTGAAAATTCTACGCGAGCCCGATAAAACCACACCATCACAATGACGTTCTGCCTTTCGTCCGTCCCGAATGCTTCAAACACCAAGTCACGTAACGTTTCTTGCGAGGCCTACCTTTCGTAGCATCTTCCCCACCGGGGGTCCCGACAAACAGCAACGCAAGGGGCAAAGGTCCAAGGGATCCCCGTCGCTCGTACTTCCAAAGCGGTCGCCCGACCAATCTGAAACAAAGAATAATCTGATGGTTAAGCATTGTGATGAGTGACCATTGAGCGCTTCCAGTCTAGAAAAGCTAGACTGGAGAGCCAAACAATGCAGGGCTAATTGTCAGTTCGAAACTATGTCCCATTGGCTAACGAGTTGGTGATACGTCGACAGCAGATGAGAGAGAGGCTATTTGCGATCCCGGGACCAACCAAGTGGAACCAAACAGGTTGGGAGTCTCGTTTGAGAAAAGGACGGCAATCTCCATCACAACACATTTGTGAGAACGCACAAACTCATCAGCAATCCTACGCAGCGTGCTTCTGTTTGTTGCTCGGGTGGACAGGAAAGCACAGCATCCACATTCCATTCTGGATACCGACGCAAAATTTTCCAACTGCACTCATCAGGCCCGCGAACCTGACAAGATACTCGAATCTATGTGCAAAAAAGAGAAGTCGCTCCCACCATTCCTACAAGGGAGGCGTTCCTCGTCGCTCCCAGGCCGACGTTGTGCGGGAAGATAGTCGCGCCATAGACGGTATTGTGGCCGTGAATCGCATCGATGCCGTAGATCATGGGTATGCGCAGCCGCGTTTTCAAGCTCGCTCTCTGCAAATTATTGAAAGGGTTCGTTCTTTCGACCTGCGGACCCACTTGGTCGAGAAAGGAAGCATTCGGGACGTTTCAAGATTTGTTCTTTGCCTTCCGTCGAGGGCTCGAAGTAGAAAGTCTACTTGCTATGGATCAGGGACGCAGACAGCGTCTCTCCTAGCTCGCTCATAGCAGTTCGTCGAAATTTTTGAACGTTACTCAAGGCTGCATTTGGGCCGTATACCAGAATCATTCCGTTGGTCGAAGCTGGCCTTAAGCTTAACAATTGGTATTCTGCCTAGATCTGACGATCTCGAGGTATTAGAAGATGCTCGCTGGGTATCGATTCTATAAACCGCTTGCTCCCACTCTTCTTCGAATCCCTGTTTTAACCTACGACTTACGATGTTGTCGTGATGTTATTGAGCTCTTAAAGCTCGTGAACGTATTCCAAGGTACAAAAAGGTTCCTGGGGATTGCTCGATGGCTATCATAAGCAAACGGTCGGATCAAGTAGTTCTGAGTCCACGATCGTCAGACAATTCGAAAGCTATAGCGGAGCTTATCAACATACCACACACCGTCCTTGTAGTTGTGTGCTTCCTTTCACCCACGACAGCAAGAAGCACTGGAGCGGGCCCTCTGAATAATACAGGAAGAGTCCTCCTCAACACACAGGCCGAGTATCGATTGAAGATACCAATTTCTTCAAAGCTGACGTCCACTGAGATGACTTCAATCAAAAAGTGTTTCTCCGTTTGAGTAACGACCGGAAACCGCACCTGAAACGTGTCCACCATATCGGCCCATTTGCTCGGCTCGTTTCCTTCGGAGGGCACAGAGCCGCCACCCGAAAGGACCCCGCCCAGGAAGTAATTAGTGACGTCACTGCCGTTTGGGTTGATCCAGTTTCGGGCCGGCAGCATCATTTGGCCGACCTTCTCCTCGAGGCTCATGTCGGAGCACACCATCATCTCCAGCTCGTATGGCACTGCAAAGGGACCGAATATATTTCAATATTGATCTCAAGGTACACCAGAATGCCTGTAAGCAGCTAGATGTACAGAGAATTCTTCGACCATATACTCCATCAATCTGTGCGGCTTCCAATGAGATGAGACATTTGAAAGACTTGATCTGGTAGAGAGTCGATTCGGTGGATTCGTTCAAGATTTCAACCCCGTTCTTTGAGCGAAAGACTCTCATCACTGACTCATTGCAAAGAACGTCGGGATTACTCGGTCTATACAGTTGGAGACCGAAACAACCAGATCGATGATAAGATCGGAAGAATGAATGGCAGCAGATCAACAGCTCCCAAGTTTCTGCAACTTTCAACTGACTGTCTGACTCATAAAAGGTTGAGAATGTGGCTCCCTAAAGAACATTGCAAATCCTGCGACCCGCTCCAATCAAAAGCTTCAATCATCTACACAGTACTTTATATTGGACAAAGCTTCCATTGATGACCCTTCAAGGTAGAGACACGCAATTTGAGGACGAAAGATACATGAACCACATATTAAACCCACCCGGAAACTGCCCTTTCCCCTTGACTTTCAGTGCTGTTTCACAAAAAAAGCGACTATCAGACGAGGTCAGAAGTTTGACCGAACAACTAAACTTTTTTGAGAAACTACTCACGGTCGTAAGCCCCAGTTACGCAGTTCTGTGCAGTCTTGTGCAGATTACTAGACGTCCCCCCCCCCAGCAGGTTCCACACAAGAACGATGAGCAGGACTGGGACGATGAGCGCCACCAGGAGCTTCGTTCGCTTCTTCTCCATCTCCTTCCTGTAAGGGGGGGGTGGCGGTGATTTAACATGACGTCAGCTCGGCAGTGGTGCCATGGAACGGGCCCCGCTCAAGGCGTAAGTGCAGCTCAGCAGTTCGATCCATATTGAAGCTCTTCCGTTGATTTTCTGCCTGAGAATCTGCACCCTCTTGTGTTGGGAGACTGAAGTAACTGATTGCGGACTCCAGTTTCTCAACGGAAACTTCAACTCCAGTTTCTCAATGGAAACTTCAACTCGAGCTCAGCCCGAGATCAATTTTGGTGACCGTTTCTGCTGAAACTTCAGCAAAGGCTTGAGTTTCCTTACTCATCAGAAAACTGAAAAGACCCACCAGTGGCAGAAGACAATAGGGCTGAGGGAAGGAAGAAGCTGTTTCCTGTAGTCAACATGTCAACCGGAAATAGGTAGCAAGGGTTTCCAAGGGGATCCCCTTGGAATGAAAGAGACTCCTCCTTGCTTTGCATTTTTAAAGCTGTTTGGAAGTGATTCTCAGATGGATTCTGCTGGTCGTCAATAGATTGATTGAGACGGATGACCCCACCGAGTTTTGCAGATCGAAAAGAAAAGGTTTTTGGGAACCCTAATTCTTGCATGCAAGTGGATCGGAGTCGGTTGAAAGATTGCAAGGAGAGGAGAATAAGCTTATCTAGTAAAGGCTAATCAAGATTGATCCGCGCTTCCAGGCCACCAAGTAGCTACAGCTCTGAGACAGCTCTGAGTCTTTCATAACATAGTCGCAAGCTAGTCATGGCCCGTTCTGATGAAGAGGTTCGTGCCTGTCACGGCTGAATCAGAGCTGGTCGAGAAGCAAAGAGAATAATGGAAGACAAAAGAAATGATATGATGAATTTGAAGGCACACCGGTATTGTTGCTGGACCAGGGAGGTGACTTGAATCGGCTCTGCTCTGAGCTGCTGAATGGCCTCCTCTTCTGAAGCGAGAAGCCCCGCCTCTTCATTGGCGTCATCGTCGTCAAGATCCCAGCCCTCGTCCCACGTCTCCGCTTCCTTCGAAGGAGCCATGACGTCTCACTCCACCCTTTACAACAGTTCTTGAAGAAATTGGCGCCCAATTTTAGCTGCCATCGCCTTCAAAAACTGGCTGGAATTTTGCGAGGAGGAGCAGCTCGAAGGCAGCTCAAAAGCACTTGGGTCAAACCCTAGCCTTGAGGTTCCCGAGGCAAACCCTAAAGCTGCTGGCACCAGGCCAAAGCTTAGGATTTTATATAGGGTTTTGACATTGCTGCTGCTTGTTATTGTGCACGATCTCGTTGTTCAGTGCACATTGCGTTGCGATTCCACCCGTTCAAAATCGCACGGTTCACGCAAGCGAAGTTGAAGAGCCGTCCGATGACTCGGCCTCTGGAGGATCCAACGGGCCAGCGCGGACATGTGCGCCGCCATCTTCGCGCCTTGCCCCAAAAGAAGTTTGCCCGCAAAGTTTGCGCCAGCCTGCTTTCAACGCAGTTCGCAGAGACTGAAGAAGAGGGGGGGCGCCCTGGCAGGGCTGTCGCTCTAGAGGCGTAGCAGAAAGCTGTGGCATGCAGAAGCTGGTTAAGTAGAGCAAGCTGCCGGATTTCAAAACGAAGAGGGCATTCCAAGGAGAGAGAGGTGTTCCTTTGCCGCAGAGAAGAAGGGGTTTCGCCGGTGCATTTCAGCTGTCGAGAATTGCAGGGGCAAGGGAACGGAGCCGTCTTGGAGCATCCTTGATTGTTGCATGAAAGGAGCAAGAGGTGGTGTTGATATGTCTCAGTTTTTAAGCGGTAGCCGCGTTTGGGGGAATGCTGGAGAAAGGGTCAGCGACTGACAGAAAGCTGCCAGCCATAGGTGGAGCCCTCGATCCTGCAAAGCCGGTTGTTGTTTCTGTTGGCGGAAGAACAAGGCTCTGAAAGTTAGGCAAGCGCTTGGGGCAGAGTTCCAAAGCGGCGGGTCTCCCAATTAAATTCCAGCCTGGTACAATGGCATTTTGCGGGCCAGGTTTCTAAGGTGTACTAGGAACAGAGAGCTTGTTTGTGAGCAGCGATGGCGTCAGAAGTGTCAGAGCCCGACACGCCGAGGACTCCTGCGTCAGGAAGCAGGCGCGCCCAGAAAGTGCAGCAGATCTTTAACAAGTTTGACCGGAACAAAGATGGGGCGCTCAGCAAAGAGGAGATGGCAAACCTGGTCATCGCTGTCAACCCGAGGGTCAAGTTCAGCGAGGATCAAATCAAGGCCATCCTGGATGAGGTATGTCGGTCCCTAATGTCTTTTTTGGTTCTCTTTGCTGGGAACCATGCAATGCTGGTTAAGAACTGTGGCATATTACTTTCTTGGTAGATTGCGGTGGTGTCTTCTTCCCGAGCTCTGTGACATGCAGCTGTTCTCACCCCAAGACATAAAATCTTGTCTCCTCCGTGCGTCTGAAAGTCCGGTGGGTGATAAAAATGTCAACCAAGTGCAGTGCCTCTCAGGAGGCGTCAGCTGGCCACCATCATTCCTTTGCTATGTTCTTGCCCCTTTCATTCTACTTTCAACTGTTCGCACTTGGTCGAATTTACCCCGCGCTCTTCTTTTTTCATGTTTTCCAAATGTTTGCAGACAATCTACTATCGTTGCTTGATACTTCAGAATGTGACCCATTATGGTCGTCTGCCTCCGATGTACCTACCATAAACTTCTCTTCTATCCTCCGGCGCATATTGGAAACTCTGAAAAGGATTCTGGCGGTTCAAACTTGTTAGGTGCCAATTGCAGCAGCTTCAAGTTGGCAGTGCAAAATGCATTGTACGGGCTGTCCTTACAAGGTTCCCTACAGGCACACCACATGCAAACAGTTCCACTAGCAACATTGTAATGAAGTACTATACGGTGCATGGGTTTCAAAACAGAACCTCTTGTTAGACATAATTGAAAGAAGTCTTTCTCCACAGGAAGGCAGTATTCAGTTATCATCTTTATGTCATGGTATTGGTCAGGAGTGTGTATGTCGGAAAGGCAGGTCTGATGGTGGTTGTCTTTGCCCAGGTTTCTAGATGTGACAGTTTACCACCCCATACCCTGCCCCTCTGTAGATATGCAAAGTGGCCAGAAGAGGAGATATCAGGACGCAACATTTGTCATTTTTCTCACACGAAGGGCGTGTATCTCGATGATTCTACAATGATCGTTTGGGTTTCACAGAAACAAGTACTGAGCAGCTTTGAGTTGCAAGGGGAAGTAACGTTTACAGCTCTAAGTGGGGTGGTAGGAAGGACTGGAGATTGTTTAACACGCCCTCCAAGTTTATTTTGGGGCGGACTCTAAAGTCTGCTGTTTCTGGTCACAGATTTCCCAGGCAAAAGGCTATTAAAGCGGTGTTGAGACCTACAAGCCTGGAATGGACCCTCCTTTGGGAAGGCAATAACCATTCGCAAGTCCTTAAAGGACCTGGTCCAAGCAGACCAGAGATGCCTGCGGTTTGGAAAAACCGCACGCAGGCTGTTGGTCACAGCATCGGTGCCGCTCTTGACATTCTGTCCAACCTTCCGTGTACCTGAACGAGGGCTGATTCTGGACAACTTTGGACAATCTCGGTGGTTGTCGAGTTCTGTTAAACAATCACGAAAGCGCAACAGAATCATCAGGTTAAGGAAATAAGGCAACGACTTCAACTTGCTGATGACGCTTCTGTTTTCAGGTGTTCCGTACGTACGGGGAGTTCATCATCCCCGAGCGGGGCCTCAGCCTGGACGGCCTCAAGCGCACGTACGACGATGGAGCGGGTGACGTCGACCGCGACTTTGAAGCGCTCAATCTGCAGATGGGCAGCATCGTGGGGGGCTTTGACACCAAGAAGAAGCCGCCCCAGTCCATGATGACCGACTTCAAGGTGTGTGTCGCCTGTAGCAACACGTCTGTCAAAAAGGTCCTGTCAAGTCCGATGGCTTTGACAGCTGACACGTCTCATGGTTTTCAAAAAGTATATAGAGTGCCTCGGCTTCCTGCGGTCAAATCTTGGCTAGGAGACGATTACAGGCCCCGAACTGTTAAACCCGGGGGCTCTTGGCCCTCGCTTTCTGCTTCTCAAAATATTCAGGTTGAGTGAAAGAGACTTGAGTCGATTTGGTGCTTCTAGCATCACGCCATTGGCCGGTTTCAAAGATTCCGGCGAACGAGCAAACAAGCAAGCTGCTGGTTCAAGTCTACTCCTGTGACTGGAACAAAGAGACGAACAACAACAATATCAGTAAGCAGCAGAACATCTGGAGAGAAGCAAGCAAACCAAACCAAACGGACAAACGTTCTCTCTCTCGCAGATTGACATTGAAGACGGAGACGGCCCAGCCCACGAGCAGACGCGCAAGCTGCTGGAAGACTTGCAGCTGCTCCTGCGGAGGCACAAGGTGTCGAGGCCGCACTACGGGGAGAGTGTCAAGGCACAGGCAGGCTTGGATCCCAAGGAGCTCGCGCGGGGGCTCGTGGAGCTGCGGAAACGGGCGGACCGTTTCACGCCCCTCGACGAGGCGTTCAGGTGTGTTCCGGAATGGTTGCCTCCCTTATTGACATGACATGTTCAAAAAAGGCATTTTAATTCGTGATCCTATTGGCCGAAACCCTTACCGGGTTGACCGCGTTGACCGAGATCGAAACTTGAGCGACTAACCCCCTACTAACCTCAGCAGATTTCCTGCTTCGAAAGCGAGAATCCATTAACCTCATACTGAAACCTTCTTGCAAAACTTCCAAGGGGGAGGACATTCTAGTTGTTGGTGGTACCTTGCTGAAAGCTGAGAGTCAACACCAACGTCGAAGTTGCAGTTTCATCCTTGACGTTAGACGATGAATCACCTTAGGACGAATAAAGCTCAGGCGAGAACCAGTTCCGCTGGTCGTTCAACATCCTTTGAAACTGCGCCGTTGTTCAAATAAGATGTTCCACTGAAGGAACGGCGCCTTATGCATATGAGATGCCAAGCTCGTTGGTTGATTGACCCCAGTGCGGCTAACGATCACCGTAAACCAGTCTGCAGCTTCTGGGACTGGCTAAGTCTCCCTGCATCCTGATAATGTCAATCAATGCTCTCCAGGGCACATATGGCGATGGGCCAGATGCTGGCGCAGCACGAGAAGCACGGCGAGGCGATCACGAGCTTCGTGAAGGCGACTAACCTGAAGCTGGACGATGTCCTTGCGCACTTCCGCACGGGCAACTCGTACTACGCCATCAATGCGATCACCGAGGCGCAGTCGTCGTACGAGCGGGCGCTGCAGGGGGAACGGAATACTCCGGGAGAGGCGTCGAAAGATCTTCTAGCGCAGGTGAGGCGTGCACTGAATCTCTGAACATCTCACGAAGAAGCTTTTGGTGCGCGAGCACTACCAAGACGCTGTGTGCGTCAAGTTGAAATCCACTCCTAAACTAATGAAGACGCAAATACGCTTTGGTGAAGACAAAAAGAGGCTGTGGACTCGAGAGTCTTTGTTCCCCCAAAATGTGCACACGAACCTGAGCACCGTGCTCGAGTCGCAGGGCCTCCTCGTTACCAAGATGCTGCGCGCCTCAATTAAATTACGAATAAAAGCTGATGAGGACGGAATACAAACCCTAAACATTACTAAATTCCCCCGCACAGGTGCACACGAACCTGGGCATCGTGCTCGAGTCGCAGGGCCTCCTCTTCGCCGCGCGCGAGCACTACCAAGACGCTGCGCGCCTCAACCAGAAGCACTTCCGCGTGCTGAAGCTCCTCAGCGGCGCGCAGCTCGCGCTCGGCGATCTCAAAGACGCCAAAGACTCGCTCGAGCACTCCCTCTACCTAAACGCGGACTTTGCCGACGCGCACGTCGAGCTGGCGTCGGTTTTGCACCAAATGGGCGACCATAGGGCGGCGAAGATGGAGATGACGGACGCCCTGAAGCTGGCCCCGGGCGACATTGACGTGAAGTACAACTACGGGAATTTGTTGCGGGACATGGGCGACTTCAAGGGGGCGGAGAAGATGTACCGGGAGGTGAGGAAAACTTGGAAAAGCTTATGCAAGTGACCCTACTTCGGTTTCCAAAAGAAGGGCCTCTAAAATCTGGAGAAGCTGGAAACATAGGGAAGAACGAGTATGGTGTTCAGAGGAACGAAAAAGGAACGAGACAGTTTTCGTGAAAAGGCCTGCTGAGATCTCCATTTACGTGTGCACTAAGGACGAGTGCAGAGATCGCAAGACTGTAGAAGAGCCAGTGAAAAGAAGCGTAACTATCTGTTCAAGTCGAACCCGCTGTCTTCCCAAGCGTTTCAGAATCCCAGTAGAGCGTCTGGAGCTTAGCAGATCAGTCTAGAATGATCAGACTGGAATAGCGCCCAGAGAAGAACCCATGTCAGAAGTTCAGAGGGCTTAAAAGTGTTCGTGGTGGCTTGAAAGAGGGCGTCGTGGGGATCGGTCCCCCTTCGGCGACCAGCAAAGTGCCCGTAGAGCCAGATGGTCGCTCAGGAAAAATTCTGCGATGGATTCTGGGCCGTCGGGTGTAAATTTCCCTCAGGACTCAGATGCACGAGTGTCCCATGGAGTCTCACGCCCTCGGTTTAAGTACCCAAAAGCCGTGTGCCCTGTTGAAAGCGCGCCTGAAAGTCGTGTGGACCTGGACAATATCAAGTGCCAGCCACGGGTTCGGCCATAGTGAGATTGATCGAAGACTGTGGGTGCCAGAAGCTCGGCGGTTGGGGAAGAAGGGGAAGGATAATCGGGCCGGAGCTGTCACAAGGCATTTGCGGGCAGCAACGCGGCCGTTTGGGGGAACGTGGATGCCAATCAATTGAGGCGCTGTAGATTACCACAAGAGCAACGTGTTCGGTCTTATTCGTCAAGACCTGTTCAGAGACTCCCCGGTTTCGGATGCCTTTCTTTCTATCATTCTTGAACCCCAAAGGGCAATCTCTTTGCAGGTTCTGAAGGCCCGGCCGTCCGACTGAAAGGCCATGCTGAATCTTGCGGACGCGCTTATTGGACTCGACTCGACCGCTGATCTTCGCATCGGATAAGCTCGATTTTTGCGACTTTGAATAAATGCATAGACAAATCCTAATTCTCATGAAAACTTGATATTTCACAGGTGCTCAAAGCCCGGCCGAGCGACCGGAAGGCCATGCTGAACCTCGTGGTCGCGCTCATCGGGCTCGACTCGACCGCGGATCTCCGTGCTGCAGACGCTTAAATTTTGCAAAACTCAACAAAGCCACAGCCACATCCTAATGTTTACAAAAATTCAATATTTCGCAGGTGCTCAAAGCCCGGCCGACCGACCTGAAGGCTATGCTGAACCCGGCCGTCGCACTCATCGAGCTCGACTCGACCGCCAATCTCCATACCGGAGATACTCAAAGCCCGCAGACTTCCTGAGAGCGACAGCCACATCTTTCTCACAGAAAGGTTCTCTTTACAGGTGCTCAAAGCCCGGCCGACTGACTGGAAGGCTATGCTGAACCTTGCCGTCGCGCTCATCGGGCTCGACTCGACCGCCGAGGCGCAGACAGTTCTCGTGGCGGCGCTGCATTTGGAGGAGCGCATCGAGATCCACGACACCATCGAGCACCTCAAGCGGCTCTCCCGCAAGAAGAAGAGCGCCAACGCGGCGCTCGGGGACCTGGAAATCGCGGCAGAGCCGTCCACGAGTGCAGTGAACGGGCCAGGTACGCGGTTTTCCTTGTTTGGCTTTTGAGCAATTTTTCCCCTCGTATTGTAATCATATGATTCTTAAGCGGCCTCTCGCAAGAAGAAGAGCCCCAGCGCGGCGCTGGGGGACTTGGAAATTGCGGCGGAGCCGTCCACGAGTGCAGTGAACGGTCAGGACCGCAGTTCTTCCTTGGCTTCTGAGGTATTTAACCCCTGTTTCGATACGCCTTGGTCCTGTCCGGAATGTTTGCACTGGCTTGTCTCCTGTATCAATGTAAGTGGTAGTTGGCCTTTCCAACAGAGTCATAGCCCTTTCCGGGGTCCCAATCAATGTAAGTGGTAGTTGGCCTTTCCAACAGAGTCATAGCCCTTTCCGGGGTCCCATGGTTTGGGTTTTCTGCTTACCCTTTTTTGCCACCCTCTTCAGTCCGTCACTCCAACGTCTCCTGTGCAACCGACACTATTCTCTTTTCCGGCCCTATCTAGTTTTCCGACTGATCTAACTTTTCTCCCGCGGCTCAAGAGAAGAACACTACGGTCAAGGCGCAGCTGGTTTTTGTACGTCCCCGCTCATCGTCAGTCGTCCCTTCCTCCTACCGAATCATCTCAGAAGGGGCGGCAGCTTCAATGAAGGGTGTAAATGGAGCGAGCTCACCAGCTAGCATCGTTCAATGCATAATCCAATCTCTACTTCGTTGCTGTCCAACCAAGCGCGCGAGCGACTGCAGACGCCTGCTTTGCTATGCTCCCTGCAGACAAGCACACTGCAACCGGCGCACTTGGCCCGCCCGTGGCTTCTCCAGCACGTTCAACCGGGCCAACTTTTTGTTTCTCTTGTCTCTGTTTCCCCCTTCTCTTACAGTTGTGTTTCCCTCAAAGAAGGACACCGGAACCGATGTTTCCGAGCCCCTTCCAATGGATTTTGGAAGCCGCTTCTCGCGTATTCAAACGGTTTGCTCCATCTCTCTTCCAGACAAGGACGTTGCGCGCTCGGCCCCGCCTCTTGTTCCCCCAGCACGTTCAACCGGGCCAGCTTTTCACTTCTCTTGTCTCGGTTGTAACTATGTCGACTGTTCATATCCATTTTGAACATTTTTGCCTCGTCTTTTCCCACAGACAAGGACATCGCGAACGGCGAACTCGGCCCTGCCCCCGGTTTCTCCAGCACGTTCAACCAGGCCAACGGGACCACTCCTTCACCGGTGGACCTCTCCCAGGCGCTCGAGATCCGGGCGTTCCAGCGCGCCAGCCACCTCGACCGGGTGGCCCCCCGGGACATCTTGCGGGAGTCGACGCCAGCGCTCCAACAAGTAAGTCGTCGTTTGGTCTCATGGATGCCCGCAAGTCATTAATTAAGCCTCTCCTGAGTTCCGTAAGCCGTTGGCCGTCAGCCGGCAGATGGTTTGCCACGAACAGGTTTATTATGATATTTGGTAAGGCGTGTACACATGGATTTGGTAAGGCGTGTACACGTGGACTTGGTAAGGCGTGTACACGTGACAATGTAAGGAGCTGAAATAAGCGAGCCAATCTTGCGAGTTCCTGACTTCTAGTCGGAAGTCATATCCAAGGCGCTAGTTTGTGTCTGGAACCCGTGCAATATTCGATCCGGTATCCGAAACTAACAATTTTCTCTTCACAATCAGAATCTTCGTCTGCTACTTGCTCGCCTCAAGCAGCATTCAGCTGGCTATCAGCTTTGGGATGCGCATCGAGCTGAAGCCTTGACTCTGTCGCTGACGTCATGCGTCTCGTACCTGACGACGTCACCCTTTTTCCCCGCAGCCCATGACCAAGGCGCAGGCGGAGCTGGTCTTCCAGCGCATCCTCCACTCCCTCTCTCCCGAGCGCTTCCCCCTCATGTTCCCCCTCGCGATGCGCGCCTTCAACTCGACGGTCCTCACGCCGCTGGAAACCAAGCGAGACTCCGTTGACCTCGGGATCGTTCTCGCAATCGCGAGCCTGCTCGCGGCGGAAGGGCCCGCGAGCGAGCGCAAGCAGGTGGCGTTCAAGGTGCTCGTGCACCGGTCGGGCCGGCAGGGCGACCAGGTGAGGGGCCGGAGGCTTGCTCTGGTCGCCACGATATGCTGTTGACGGACGGAACTTTATCGGTTGCAAAGCGTCAGCCTTTCTTTCTGCCTTCCTGCTCTCAAATTAAGTTCTGTTATGAAACCGTCGGCGCCTTCTAGCACAGGTCTCTGCAAGCGTGTTCTCTCCTGATTGGGTCGCTTGACAGTACTTGCCCCTCGTTTAGGAGGGGACCTTTTATATACCTGTTCATGACTTTGCATCCAAATCAAGCTTTCTTCTCGAGTTGTGAGCCAACGAGGAACCAACTGTGACTGTCACGCAAGCCTTTGACGTGTTGTCGAAACGGGTTTTTACCTCATCCCTTCCCTTCACTTCATCGCGGCCCCTGACGAGGGCGTCACGCAAGCCTCTGATGCGTTCTCACATCCTTCCAACCCCATCGCTTCCGCGTTTGCCTCAGGTTCCGCAAGCTGACGTGTACGAGTTCCTGCGGTCTCTGCGCACGGTGCTCCTGCCCGGTTCACCTCTCCCGGGCGACGGGAAGGAGATGGGCGAAGTGCTTCTCGGCTTCAGGGAGTTTGAGGCACTGCTCAATAACCCCCAGTGCGGGCTCGGGGTTTACGAACTGTTGCTCCGGCTAGAAAAGCCGGACAAGCGCCACAATGCGTTCTGCGCGGTTGACGAGAAGCGGATTGTTGGGATGCGGTTCAAGGAAGTGAACTTGAACTTCAATCTGTGCAGCCAGAGTTACTGCGAGGGGAAAGTGCCCAAGGAGTTCCAAGACCAGTCGAGCTTTACGTTTAAGGTGCTAGAGTAAGAGTCTAGGAGGTGTGGGCGTTGCGGATTATGTAGGATCAGATATAACTTATTCTTGAGGGTAGGGATACGATTCGTTAGTCGAGAATCGGGCGAGCGCCCAGTCTTTCGCTTTGGTCACGCTCCGTCTCGCATCCAATTCCGCGTGGTGCAACAAGACGTAAATAAGATAGCCTGTAAAGAGCTACCACGTTCGTGTGAGTACATTGTGTCAAACCGGGCTTTGAGTCGGTCCTTCTTGAGCTTCTTCAGACATGACCCTCGTTGAGATTGTCAGCATGCGAGTCCATCTGTGTGCATGGAAGTCCAACAGCCGGGCCCCTGTGACATCTGCCTCACCCAGTGATCTTATGAAAGACGCGCATGTGGTCGCCGCCGCAGTTTCTTCAGTTTAGCATGCTGGTTCAATCGGCAAATCAGTGCATGCCCAAGTCCTGCCACAGGAAAGGTCATGGTCATTGTTGAGCTAGGGAGGTAGCGCAGGCGCGGGCCCACCCGACGAGCTTCATGATCTCTTTAAATTAGCTAGGTGTCTTTCAAACTGATCATGATCAGATCAGTGCATGTGCAAGTGAATGACCAGCCTGCTGGTGCGCGCCGAGGCGGCATGCGAGACTCACGAGTCAAGGCCAGTTCGACTCACATGTGCGCTCATGCATGGCGGCACACGCATCAGTGCCAGGGGTGTTTTGCATCCGCATGCAAGCTTAACTAAAACCGTTTGCGATCGTTGCATGCTTCAAAGCTTAACTTAGTAAGCTGAGTTGAGCGTGCCAGTGCCGCGCGCTGCACTGGTCCAAGTCAAGTTATCTCCACATGCCATGATGGTTCGGACGTATTTGGACCCAGGTTTACGTACGCCCGCTCTCACAGGGGCGTGCAGTTGGTGCGGGCCCGGGGTACGGTACCTTGCAGACGAACTTATCATATGGCGGCAATGATGTAGATATTATTGAACATGGGCCCGATATACTATTGAATATATATGGGCCCATCATATATGTAGTGTAACCATTTATTACTGCTATCACTTTCACTATGCGTCGGCGGCGCTGGGCAGCGCTCGATCCGCGGTAGTGCACAACATTTCGTGCGCAGTATGTACTATTTGGCATACGTATGAATCTCGTCAACGCCCTTGCGATATCATGGACTGCACTTAACATCAAACAATCGTCCACGAAGTTTGAAATCACGTTTTGGCCGCTATAGCTTGGGATACATAGGCATTGTAATGCAGTCCGATGAGCTTCAAAGCCTGGTGCAAAGTGCTCATTATTAGCCTGGCTCACTCGTGTTTGCATTGCACCAGGCTTTGAAGCTCACTGGACTGCATTACAAATGCCAGACATGCATGAGGGCGTACTGCACGCAACTGGCGGATATATCTAACTGCAACTTAAAGCCCCGCGCTGCTTCTCGAATTGACTTTGCAGATTCACCCACTTTCAAGTGGATTGGGACATCTCTCGTGCATCTACTTTCTTAATATAAAAGCATTCAGCAAGACGCACTGCATACCACTTGATGTCAGAACGGCGCCTGGTGACAAAAGTCGTTGTGAGAACTAATGGGTCACATGTTAATAAACTTCTTTTTCTCGACCGCAGTCAGAGTAGTCTTCTACACGGACGAACGTTTGGAAGCAGAGTGTAGCTCTTGTTACCAAAACTTTCAAACACCTAATATAAATAAACACGATCGCGGTTTGTCGAAGGAAAGTTCTAACAGCGCACTGTTGATCATTTCCTCGACTTTACAGCTCAGGCTCAATCTCTATCTAACGTAGAAGAACTCCCCATCAGATATAGACGCCCAAACATTGTCTCTGCCCTCGTAGTCGAGATCGCACGCCCAAGACCGACTATCGTCTGACATTACGTCTTCGGAATCTTTTGATGCTTCTGAAACCTCTGATGTGACGGTGTCTTCTGAATCTGCTGATGCATCTGAAGCCTCTGATGCGACGTTCATATAATTATAGATTTCCAGATCGAGATCGGCCCTCTGCATTACTCGTCCACTTCCCTTAAGCTTCATCTTCAAGTGACCTTCCCTTTCGTCTTTCGAAGAGACTGGCTCCAGCCGAGAAGTGAAGAGAGTCAAGCAAATCCTGTCGGGAGATCCGCCCCGAAACGCGTTCTTGAAACCGAAATCGCCCACCTCCCGCAGAGTCTCCGGGCGGTCCTGAAGCAGCAAGCCCCACAGCAAAGGTCGCCCTTTCTCCCTCAAGACGACCAGGTGTTTGCTCAGCTTATACTCCCCAGCTGAGCTGTCTTCCAATCTGCCGACCCCGATTACCGACGCATCTCCCTGCTTTTGTTCAGGGAACAAACACCCCGGCACAGCCCACCGAGCTTTCACCATCTGCTCATAGCCACCCAAAGCCAGGATCTCTGCTTCGACTTTCTCGTCTTTGCAGTAGTCCCCAGCAGAATTCGAGTCTCCGCCGAAGAAGGCGTCCTTCCAGATGCCCCGGTTACTTTCAGCCTCCCGGTGGAACGCTTCGCAGGCAAAAGTGGCGCGTAGCAGAGACCGGGGATCCTGCACCGCCAGCTTGTGAAGAACGACGGAAACGACGTCGTTTGGGAGACTCTCCATGGCAGCTCGAGAAACTTGCTGGAGGCCTTTTCTCCGCCTCTTTCCTGGTATACTTTTCCCTTTCCCCTCTTTCCTTCCTTTCTCCTTGGATAGAAAGGGAGCTTTGTGTTCTTTCGGGGGCTACGGAATTTGAAGGTCTTTGGACTTTTCCAAACGCGAAGAAGCTTGGATGCAAAAAGCTTGCGAGCTGAAGGCACTTGTTTCGACTGCAAGGGACTGGTTGAAGGAGAAAATACATAATGACTTCGAAGGCAGAGGCTGTGAATCTCGATCTAGCTGCATCATCACACGGACGTCTAGCTGGTGCACAGAACAAGAACGCAGAGAGGTGCTTAGATGAACTTCCAGGAAAGGAGGAACACGTGATGAAAGCCATGCCACCTGTCAATTCATAGAACCTGACGCTGCTAAATCCCAGTCACACCCGCATCAGCTTGAGGCGTGCCGCTGGTCGAGTTGACGTCTGGAGGTACCGGTCTTTCCTGGGACCACAAGTACTGCTATCATATTGCTGACGCTGAATGAGAGTGGCGGCCGGTGCGGCCGGCCGCGTCGGATGGCAAATCTGCCGCCCGCGCGCTTCTATATATTGGGAGGTTTTGGCGAGGTTCTCAGACATTTCAAGTTAGACGCGGCCGCGGCACGGCGCGCGCTCAAACCCTTCATTTGAATGCGCGCCGCGTGTTCCAAAATCCAAGTGCATTCCATCTTGCTCACTAGTACTTTTTCTCCATTGCCAGCGAGGAGCGCATATCAACTTCACTTCCTGTTAAGCAGCAGCAAAAACATGGAGAGCCTTCCCGGCGACGTGCTGCTAATGGTTCTCCGCAAGCTGGCGGCCCAAGATCCCCTCTCTCTGCTCCAAGCGACCCTTGTTTTAGCGCCCTTCCACCGCTGCGCATCACAGAACCCAGGCATCTGGAAGGAAGCACTGTATGGTCCAATGACTAGGCACGGCAATAGCGACTCACAGAAGTACCTAGGAAAGATAGAATACCTGGGGGCAGAAATAGACAGGCTAGGCGGCTTCAAGCAGTTTGTGATGGCTCAATTTGTGACAGAGCGCTTTCCAAGAACTCGGTCGAACACTAGAACGAAGACATTTGAAAAGGAAAGCTTTGTTCTCTCTCACTCTAGGTCATACCCCTTTTCAAGTAGAAATACGTTGACCTTGGTTCGGCTACATGGGAGCCTCATCTTCTGGGGCACGGATGCAGTACTAATTCTGCCAAGAGGAGACCAGAGTTCAGAAAGGCATCATAAGGCATGGGCTACACAATTTCTCAATCCATTGCCTGAAGCTGCCTCTTTAGAGGAATCCATGAAAGCATGGAAGATGGCAGAAGACAAAGACAGCACACAACGTCAACTTGTTGAGCTTCTCAGTGTGATCTCTGTTGAGGTATACGTCACCAATCGGGAAGGATCTGTGCGCGCCGGCGCAGGTGCAGACTATGCCGACATCTTGTACGGAGGATTTGATCCGCGCAAACAGCCGAAACTGGAAGAGCTGAGAACGAACTCTGTTGCCTGGCGGAATTTCTCTTTTCGGGGGTTCTCTTCTCCAGGTGTCCCTTCAAGCTCCTCAGCGATTGGAAGAGACTCCTTCTTGCGGGTCGAATTCGGCACGCTACGTCCACGCTTGACCTTCAATTGGGTTGACGAGAAGGAATCCCCTCTGAATTGAAGTTTTGCGCAAGGAAGCTACTAGGAGAACCGCCGGGCCTTTGGTGAATGTAGAGCCAGGGATAAGAGCAGCATAGAGGTTTCTGGTTCAAGAAAGTACTACCGTCCACCTTGCATCGCTGGTAGAATCATAGATTGCTGCCGGTAAAGATCTGACGTTTGAAATAACGTCGTAGTGAATTGTTTGTTCAGTAAGAGAATTGCCAAGAATGCTTTTCCACAAAGTTCTTGTTAGATGCGAATATGTGCGTGTAAGAAGCCCGGCACTTAATCTACAAGCTGGTATGCAAGATCGAGAAAAGATTGAGCTCTCGTTCGACGTACTGGTCGGTGCTATCTGTTTACACAACATCTGTCATGGGAGTACGAAGACAAAATTCCAAAATGGTGGAGAATCTAATCCGATGCACGACGATGCGGCGCGCAGATACTTCAGGACAAAGGGTTACCGGATTGTTTACGGGCTTTGTTGCCTAATGATTCGATTCATTTTTTGTACCATGAAAGATTTGATCGACTTTCATGAATCTTTTGACAATCTTCGTAAAGTCCACGGCTGATTCTGACCACGTACCACCCATCATGCAAGTTTTACCGTTCCTCTGCCAAGAGAATTGACGGCTCGGTTCAGTGGGCTTATGATTGGAGCGGCGATTCGCTCCGTACTGCTGTTCATGCATCGCTCTACTTCCCGACTGCGGTGAGGCAGCGTATAATGATAAGCGGTTCCGTGTAGGAATTTACCGGCCGCTGAATGTGTAACTTGACGGAATGTGTAATCTGATCTGCAAATCTTTGAAGAATTCTGAAAAAGGCCGGGTCAATCCGCTTGGAAGTATTGGAGTTAGATTCGGGCCATGTATCGACCAGACTTGACATGGTAGGGAATAGTAAAACAAGTAGCGCCTCCTCCGGACAGCATCCTTCACACGAGCTCATTCATGATGTGGCATTGGAAAATTGATACATACATACATTCTTGCAGAAAGAGAGCTGAGGGAAACTTCGACGATAATGTAGGCGGACCCGAATTGAGGCACTTACGAGAAAGGCCCCGTCCGCCTGAGTGGCATCATGCAGGCCGGCTTGATGGAGTATTGCACAACTCGGCAAGCTGTGACCTGCAAGTTTTGCAAGCGACGCAGACTTCAAGTAGACTGCCGGGTCGTAAATCGACCGGCAAGTAAAGATCTAAAAGTGCAAACGTAGTCACCACAAACATCTCTGCATCTGTCTTTCTTGGAACTGGGTTCCATGCGGTGTTTGTAGGTTGCAATGCATGGCACAGAAATGGGTTGTCTTAAACGTTTCAACAAGTATTACATCAGGAGGCGTCCCGTTTATTGGAGTCGAATCTCATGTGTGACGAGGGCTAAAGCTTGTGAAAGAGAGTGCGTTCACTAAGCGAGATTTAGGAACGAGTGGGACTGTTCAGTCATGCCCTTACTTCAGTAATACCTTTCAGCCTAGGAAACGAAGAAGTCCAGGACTCATCTCTTGATCTGAGAAAAAAGCATTCTCAGACAACACGACCATTTCCTTGCCTGGAAGTCAGGGCTTTTGGAGACGATCTCGCCATCTTTGCTGCCGCCGCTCTTGACTAGACTCTGCTTACAATACACAGGAAAGAACTTTCCGATGAAAATGTCACTGTGACCTTCCGGTAAAGCCATGGGACAAAACCACGCCTTGGCTCCGCTCTCTACCTCTTGATATGGCTTTCTAAGGGACTGATCTAGACAAGCATACATTTCCAACGATACATTTTCCACCAAGCGTCCGTCTGCTGTGAGCGCCCATGCTTCCAAGCTGTCCTTCAAATAGTCTGCATCGGACCAAAGCGGCTGAATCCGAGATGTTCTCAGGTACACAAATATCAGGCGGCCTAGATGAGGCCCCTCTGCGCTTAAGGTGGCGGCAAACCGGTCAAAGTCTCCCATTATATATTGTAGCCAGCGGCTTTCCGGTTGAAAGGCCCCATAAGAGGAGCCATAAGTGGAACATGCGTCACCAATGAGATATGTGAAGAGGTACGCGTGATTATCATTCCTACCAATTATTTAAGTGGTGGGCCAGCAATATTATTATAAGTTCTCAATATTTTGGAGCAAAGTGACCACTTTACCTCGAGAGTAGCATATTCTGAATTACGTAGGTAAAATGTCGTCTTCTTTGCCTGGCTTTTAAGAAAAGAACTTGTTAAGAAGGTACTCAAAATAAATATCCAGTCACTGGTACGTGTTTCAATTGTAGATGGTTAAAAGAAATCAATGTTAACAACTACGTCTACTTCGGAGTTAGTTAGATTACTCTTACATACTCGACTTAGTTGTTGTTCAAAAGTTGTTGAAAACAATCTCGGTTTTCCATACACGTTGGTAGCTTGCGGTGGATCACCTACCCACATATCCTGTTTCACTTACACAATCCATCTATTTTTTCTCCCCAGAAAACCGCAACCGTTGGAGCAGTAACAAGAGTCGCCTCCGCTATTGCAGAAACGAAGCATGCGGCTGCCGCACCATTGGTTGCAATTGTGGTCGCTGCGCAACTGACAATGGCTGCAGCGGATTGTAGAATTTCCTCTGCAAGAGTAAAACTCAAAGATATCGACACAAGAGGTTGTGCACGGATAGTTTTATGTTGGACACTCATTACTATTCTGCTAGCTAGTGAGAGACTTACCAGTTTGTGAATATGGAATTCAATTTGTATCGTTTTTTGCAAACTACAAAATGCATTCAAGTTGTTTCCACAGGCAGCAGTCGATGCTCCCTTGTCATATCTCCGTGCAAACATATCAACTTTCAATGACTCACTTGATTGAAGCAAAAGCTCTCCGTTGAGGTGAACACAGTCGAGCGTACTCTTGGTGCAGAACATGCCGCACTCAGTCGGGTACGTACCCGAACATGTGCCCCAACACACCGGCCCAACCCCTTAAGAACAACGGGAAAGATTGGTTAACAATCAAGTGGAGTATGCTCATTTGTGCTAGAATGTCTACAACATGCTGCGCGAAATAAGGAAGTGACAATCGGAAACAGGCAAAGAGGCAAAAGTTCAACGAAGATGCAGCTGCTTGTGCACCTTCGGTCTAGCAGTACAGTTCATTGAACTTCATTCGAAGAGTAGCTACATTAAAGACCGACCTTTGGCTCCATTGGTGCATGGTGGGTAGCACAGGGCACCGTTCTGGTCCTCATTGGAGCCGCACTGCATGGGAACGCCGGCGCCACGATTGTAGGCTGGCTTGGAACAGCCCACGCCGAAGTCACTCCAACCTCCGGGGCAGTTTGGTGAGCAAACGCAACAAGCGAAAGGGGAGAAGTTGGCTTGGCACTTGGGGTACGAGCACGTGCCCCACATTTCGCAGTTCCCAGCGCCGTTGTCGCGCTCACAATTCGCTTGAGGGTTGTTGAAGAACCAGCAGTAGCCACCACCTCGGCCGTACACAGCTGCAAAAGAGTCAAGCTGTTAAGGATTCAGAATGAACACCTTTTAGAATGTGCAAGACCAGAGACGAAGATGAGTTCACCCAGGCACATCTATACAAGTGGGCAACCAATTAAATACAAGCAGCAAGATAAGCCAGTATGGCACATGTGCAAGCACAAAAGGCCTTGGTGACTTTCCGGCCTCAAGTGCAAAAGCCAGGACATATCGCAGTTGAGAGAGCCGGTGGACAAGTACGTCTCCAACTGATTAGGGCACAGTCAACATTAACTCATGAGCTATTCGTTTCTCACAGGTTCAAGCATCACACGTGACATCGCTCAGACACATGCAAGCAAGGCAATTTCAGAGGCAATTTCAGAGGATGGATCACAAGAATCTAATGACCTGGCACTCACATGGCTTTGTGCAAGTCAGAGGCGTGTTTGCGAAACCACTTGGGCAGTTCTGGTAGCACATGAAGGCGTTTCCAGAGTAGCCACCAGGACAGTTTGCATAGCAGAGACTGTTCTCTCGGGAGGGATGGTCGGAGGGGCACGCATGAAGCGGGGAGCCGGCGCCCCGACCATAGGAATGCTTCACGCAGCCGATGAAAGCTGCAAAGGAGTTGTACAACGAGTTAAAACCTTGGCAAACGAGCCTATGCGCTGCAATGGCACCATCTGAAGGGTCGTCGCAACCTTTAAAAATTCATCAACATCATTGTCCCCAAAACCAGGAAATTCTTTGCAGTCCAAGCAGATACTGACCAGTTTTGAGTTGCCCTAAAAGTAAGGTGATGGACATCTCATCTAGAGACCTGATGACAACTGAACCACTTTCAATCAAATAAAAGTCAAGAAATAATACAGGCAAGGACGGTCAACCTTACCGGTATCTCTGTCAATGTTCCGTGCAGATGATTATATGCCATACACGAAATTCAACATCAGCAGGTCAAGCAAACCCAACTCATCTTTGCCGCGTTGATCTGATCAGGAATGATTACTGTGTACTCAGATTGACGACTTACATTGAGTAGTCGCTGGCGTTGCCGGTGCGGGGCGTTGTCGGAGCTGGGGTAATGGGGGTTGTTGACTTGGGTGGATTGGTGGTCGGGGCAGAGGTAGTCCCACCGCACACGAACTTGGCGATGCAGCATTTGCACTCACTTTTAAAGGCACTCCCAATAGGGCAGCTCCTGTAGGACGCCTGCCCGTTGCCGGTGCACTGCCAGTTTTTGGTGCAGGAGACGGATGTGTCCGCAATGTACTGTCCGGCCGCTGTGCATTGTGAGTTGGCTACCATCTGGAGCAGATTGCGCCGGGCCCCGATCTGCGAGAAGGGATTGGAAAGCTTGTCAGGTCAAAGTGGGCATTGCTGTCAGGTCAAAGTGGGCATCGAGAAGAGGATGTGCAACATGACCCGCCACAATCTGCCAGTGGTTTAAACTTCCACAAGTTGAGTCAATATCATGATGCTGTGATAGTGATAGTAAATCTCAAGGTGATCAGTTGGTCTCATCAAAATCAAATCTAAGTGCCTGCCGGGAGCTACAAGAACCAATGGATTCAATATTTAAAGCGCAGGCTTACCCGTGCAAAGCGGATACAAACATAAGATCGCAACTTGTCAGAGAAGCCAGCTTGTAGTGAACCTGAGAATTATCCAACTGCTTTTGTACTCACCCCATCAGCCAAGGTGGTCACAGACCCATTTACTGTATCTAAGACAGAGGCGCCAGTCTGGCAGAAAGCGAGAAGAAGAGCCATCGCCAGGACGAGATAGATGGTGGTAGAAGGCGCCATTGAGCCTGCAACATGGGACATTGCATAAAGAAGTTTGAATATCTTGCAGTAATAACAACAGCGCAGCAGAATGATTCAAATGTCGAACTAATTAGGGAGTGGAGTCAACACTGAATTTAAGTTTGTACAAAGCAAAGGCAGATGTTCGATGTTCCTTACCAGGCTAGTGTCCACAATGCCACAAGCTAGCGCTAGTGCTTTGTCTCAGCTTACAGAGAACGACGTCCCGGAGTCTATGAGCTGGGCGTGGAGAAAGATGACCTGAGGAATCAGCTGGTTAAAGAGGAAGAATCTCACGTTCAAGGAAGCCTCCGAATTGACCTTGATCGCCACTACTGGCGGGATGAAGGGGATGCCGGCGCCAGTGATCCGCTGAACCCTAGCTTGAAGACAGCTGATTGATGCTACCGGTAGTAGAGACTGGCTGGTGGTGGGCTGAAGGGAATGTAAAACTTGCGCTGGAGCTAATTATGATTGGGCGGATGGCAGCAAGCTGCACTAGAGTGCAGATTACTTAACTGACAGCTTCTTCAGACAAACAGACTACCGTACGCTATACTGTTACAGATCCTACCTAGACTGGCAGTACGGGTAGCAGTCTGTGATTGTCCAAGTAATTATTGATATCGTTTGGAACTGTGCTACCGGTAGCTCCGCCGACGACGACGCCGCCGGGAGGCGCACGCATCAAATTGCTTTCTAGCTCAGCCCGGCCTGATGAGTCCCAACTGATTCCTGTCCGAGTCCGGCCCTTCAAGTTGACTCCCGGTCTTGAGCTCGGCTATCCGTACGAAACGGTCGTCCTAGCTGGTCTGTCAGAGGCGTACATGCACTGCCGGACGGAGTCCTGCCGGCGTCAACTGGCAGTTGCATGTTAATCCTGGTGACCGGTTGGTACCGTGTTTCCTCTTGGACCATGCATTGAACACCAGCCGGGGGTCGGAGTCGGACGGACAATGGTCGCGTTTGATTGTTCGCACCTGGATTTATTTTTGACGCCGTCGGCGGGCCAGATTTTTTAGAATTCGACGGAAACACTGGGTTCTTTGCAGTCTCCTATTTCCGTCGTCGGACCGTTGACTGTCTGTACATCAAAATCTGCTCGGTACCCCGGGCTTTCGCAGGCGACGGAGTCCGTCGACGGACACTACTCCATTGACGGGGGATTGGGACCTACAAATCTTTCAAGGTTCCGTCGACGCCGTCGATGCCCCGTCGACGGGCCTTCTGAAATTTTAACGGAAAATAATCGACGCCGTTGCCGCCGTCAACCAGAGGTGTGTACTCTCTAGGAAGCCACACCTACCTGCCAACCCCCACCATGGCGGAAATCAGCAACTAGGGCGGAGAGCAACGATACACCTGGCAGCCATGCTCATGCGCGCGCACAAGTCACACGTATGACGTCATCTCCGCACGGCTCCGCAGGCTATCTACGCAGCGGAAGCATAACGTGGCGAGCCCCTTTGCACTCGGCACAAATCTACTGCACACATGCTCTTAAGTGTCCCATACCACTTAAGTGCAACCAGGGGCTGGCCCTGGCAGCCCGCACACAGGCTATGCAGCTATAAACGCTGGCTCTCCGCAGCCACACGTCAGTTCCCCGCACACAGCATGACGTCCCCGCATGAAATCTTATCACACTAAGCACGCTGAAATTGAGCGGAAGCAAAACACAACTGCGGGAGCCATAATAAGCTGCTCAAGACCTCAGCACAAGCGCCTATCCTAGCAACTCGTCTCCCCGCAACTCCTAGAAGAAGAATATCTCTACAAATCACACTCCTGAGCCTAAGGCAATCGAAAGTCAAGTCTCATACTAGCGGCGCGAAAGATAGAGTGTCCGGGTGCTATGCTAAACCTGGTATAAGTCCGCCTAGGCAAAGTCAGGTCACGCAAATAACACGTGCAAAGTCTAGCCCCGATTGGACAATCGCAGTACAATATCTGAGACGGCGAGAATCGAACAGCGAATCTAGTGGCGGAACGCAACCTGTCCGTATGCAATCGTGCGGCCAGGCACGCAACTAGTGCGGAGAGTCC